>WOXC01005580.1:0-158292 GCA_011680675.1 Gymnobelideus leadbeateri
AGGAAGGAAGGAAGGGAGGAAGGAAGGAAGGGAGGGAGGGAGGAAGGGAGGGAGGAAGGAAGGGAGGAAGGAAGATAGGGAGGAAGGAAGGGAGGAAGGGAGGGAGGGAGGAAGGGAGGGACGAAGGGAGGGAGGAACGGAGGGAGGAAGGAAGGAAGGAAGTGAGGGAGGAAGGAAGGAAGGAAGGGAGGGAGGAAGGAAGGGAGGAAGGAAGGAAGGAAGGAAGGAAGGAAGGAAGGAAGGAAGGGAGGAAGGAAGGGAGAAAGGAAGGGAGGGAGGAAGGGAGGGAGGAAGGGAAGGAGGAAGGAAGGGAGGGAGGGAGGGAGGGAGAAAGGAAGGAAGGAGCGAACGAAGGAACGTAGTACATATTAAGTGCTACTCTGTGCTAGTAACTATGTTAAGCAACTCACAAAAATTGTCTCATCCTCTCAACCTACCTGAAATATGGGTCCTATTATTATCCATATCTTACAATTGAGTAAACAAACATTATATAACTTGTCTAGGGTTATGCCACTAGTAAATATTTAAGGTCATATTTGAACTCAGTTCTTCCTGACTTCAGGCCCAATACTCTATCCACTGTACTACTAACTGCTTTTATTTTGGGAGGGGGGCTGATCTTCCACCTTTGATGTCCAGCCCTTCACCCAATTCTCACATGTAGCTTCAAGAAGGTTGCAGCATTCTCGTCTACACACCCCAGTAAAACCTTCCTGGAAGATGGGCTAAATCAGGTTGAGGGCAAACAATAGTTCAAAAACCCACCAGTTAGTTAGAGGAATGTCTATCCTAAGCATATGAACACTTCCCCCCCTGGTGAAATGGGCAGATGAGAACAATTTGGTCCAACAACCATGAAGGTGACGGAAGCATGCACTATGGAATGCTTAGATCTTGGTCAGACATCAGAGATGCCAAGATCATCCACTACATCCCAAGCCATCACCAGTAATCTTGTCTTTCTTCTTACCACGACATTTCAATGATTCTGTAAGAGAGAGTGAAGCACCTCTGTGCAATTTTGCCTCATTTAAATACAATTCACACACTAGTCAAGACACCACCCCATAATCTCATTGATTTTTTGAAAATGAAGAACAAACAACTACAACACATACAACAATGACATCTGCCTCTAATATGAAGCATGGGGGGATGGGGTACTGAGTTAGGGAGGTGAAGAGTGTTACCATGCTATATTTCTTGCATTTACTCTTAATGATCACACAATACCTTCTAGCATTAGAAGGGACATGAAGGATATCCACATCATAGAAGTGAACCTGTGGCCTCGAGGCCATATGTTGTCT
This sequence comes from Gymnobelideus leadbeateri, assembly GCA_011680675.1. Taxonomy (NCBI): domain Eukaryota; kingdom Metazoa; phylum Chordata; class Mammalia; order Diprotodontia; family Petauridae; genus Gymnobelideus; species Gymnobelideus leadbeateri. Next base: position 1,314 of record WOXC01005580.1, read on the forward strand.
TCTAAGTCCTTGATTGCAGCCTTTTTTTTTTTTTTACTAAGTCCAAGTTTTACAGAACAAATCCTTTTATTAAGGGGATTTGTTCTGTAAAGTTCAGATTAAGTCAAAGGGCCACATTTGAGGACCTAGAGGACCACACGTGGTCTTTAGGCTGCAGGTTTTCCACCCCTGGTCTAGATCAATCAATGTATTTCACAGAAGTAAAATCTGAGCTGCTGATTATGTGAATTGCATGAGATAAAATGGGCTATGAGTAATAGAAACCAATTTCATATACCCAGGTCCTCTGAGGCCAAGTCCATTGGTCTTTCAACTGACATCACGCTGCCTTGTTCTTATGATCACTCCTCTCTTTTCACTCCTTTTCTTGTAATTTTCCTTCACGAAATGCAATTATGGACTACATTCAAGATTCATAATATATTTTGGGGAAATCCCTGCATAGTATTCTAATAGATTTATAATTGGATGGGAATTTAGAAGTCTTAAGTCCCAACCTACTCTATCCTCAATTCTACAAGTGAGGAAACTGAAGTCTATGAGTAACAGCCTCAGACCATCATAGATAACAGTTTTCTGAGTTTTGATTTGAACTCAGGTTCTCTGACTCCAAATCCAACACTCTTTTTAATTTACTATAACCAATATGGTATGGTATATATATATATTAAAATATTCTAGGGTCTTATTACCAACATACTTCAGGAGTTGATTGTTTTCTAGCCACAACAACTCATGAAGATACTCTATTAAAACATATTGAGGTTGTTATACATTTTAGGAGAGAGAATAAACACAGTGAAATTATGTATCCTTGAAGCATGGTATGGGATGTGGAATATCAATGTTTCCTGAGGGACATACGTTCACATGTATTGAAATCTAACAATGTATTTCATTGAACACTGCATGATATTTGTGTTATATGGAAACAGAGAATGGAACTAGGTTAAGTCTCAAACATTTCATTATAATTCAAGTATTTTTATGGTCCCAGGCATTGGGCAAGGGGTTAGAAATACAGAGACAAAAAGAAATAGCCCTTGTCTTCAAGAAATTTACATTTTGCTGGTTGGTTCACTACTGACCTTTATGATACTTCTGACCTTTCTTTCCTCAAGAGATGATAGATAGATAGATAGATAGATAGATAGATAGATAGATAGATAGATAATCATTATATCTGTCTTTATACCTACCTATATATTTGCAAAACAGCATCCTATCCCTGATTGTCATAAACCCAACAATCAGAATCTCCATCAATCCTTGGAATTCTTTCATTGATTCTTTAGCTCTTACCTGTAAAAATAGGCAGGTAGTATCAAGTTGTTTCCTTAAGGGACATCAGAATCTAAACCCAGTAATAGTAGATATTGTCAACTTGCTGTTTATATATTGGCAACAGATTTCAGTTTTCTCACAGTCTTTGAGAGATGACATTATCAGAAATGTATTTGTTGCTGACACATTTCCACAGTGAGAGCAGTCACCTGCAAAGTGGAAAATCATTGGCATAGATCATTATGGCCAAAGGTCAGCAGCCTCTGGAAATGGACACATTAAACTAAATCAGAGCAAAGTAGGATTTGTATAGGGAAAAGCTAGCCTTCCACATCTCCTGGTAAAACTCATGTGAGGTGAGTTTGTGTGTGTATGACACACACACACACACACAGAGAGAGAGAGAGAGAGAGAGAGAGAGAGAGTCTTATGGAGACACAATAATAATAACTCGAATTTCTTTTGTTACCTTAAGATTTACAATTCATTTTCTCTATGACACACCAGTGAGATAGTTAAAGCAAATACTATCACCCCAATTTTACAGATCAAGAAACTGAAGTCCAAAAGGTTAAAACTTGATTACAAGCAATTATTAGGTATGCAGATAGGGGTGCCAGGCATTGAGAGAGATAGAAAGATTAGAATATACATAGCCTCTGCCCTCAAGGAACAAATAATACATAATTTTATTTGATGAGTATTTGAGAAAATGAGAAAATGTAGCTCTGTTTGCTTTGAGAGATAATGTTTCTATTAGTTATGAATATCAGGATGGACTTTCAGAAGAGACTAGCACATTTGGGTTAGTTTGAAAGGATGGATAGGAGCTCTGTAGACCAAGAAGGAAGAAGACATTAGCTATGATCAGGATTATATGTAAAAGGACTGGTTAGTGAAATCTGAGTGGGACATATTAGGATGGAGAAGAGAAAATATGAAATAAACAAAGAAAACAATGCTTCTCTAAGACTGTGGATGGCTTTGAGAGCAATGCAGAGAAGTTTTATCTTTAATACAGTGCCAAAAGGAATCACTAAAGATTTTGGAGCTGAGCAGTGATGTGATCTATATTACTCTAATGTCGCCATTTCCAACACTCCAAAAATTCCTTCACTGGTCAGTACTTCTCTTTCTATTTTGTCTTCCCACATTAGAACATAAGGTTCTTGAAGAAAGTACATATATTTCTCTTTGTAATGTCTGTGTTCCTCAAACAACATAGTGCTAGAGTATAACATAGCAGTAACTTAAGGCATGCTTTCTCATCCATCCATCCTTTCATTCCTTCATACATTCATTTTTAAATTTATTACGTTAAATGTGAAATCTCAGTAGTGAGGTTTCTACCTTCTAACATGAAGATTAAAATTCCTCCATGTTTGACTGTCCTACTCAATTATTATCTACTCCATTCTCTAAAATCTCCATATGATATCTGCCCAACATCATTGCATTCTTCTTATACTATGGAAAGATGAATTATAGAGGTGATGTAATTCACCTCTTGCTTTTTATATGAGGGGTCATCTTTGTTTGTGATTATACATTTATCTAACAACGTCCTTTATACCACTTGTTGGGAGCAGTTCCTCATTTATAATATGGTGTGGTGGAGTTGGCCTCACTCTCTCCTCCAGAGTTATCACAGTCTAGTGGCAGGACAGAACCAAGACAACTGGTGATGGCTCAAGATGCAGTGAATTACCATGACATCTTTGGTGTCTAACCTAACTCTTAGCATTCCACAGTGCCTGCTCTAGCTGCCTTCATGGCTGTTGGAACAAATTGTTCTCATCCACCCATTCCACCAAGCAAAGTCTTCACATGCTTGGGGTAGACACCCCCATAATTCAACAGTGGGTTTGAGACCCATTGATTACCCTCAATCTGGTTTAGCCTGCCTGCTTAAACAATTTACCAGGGTGTGGTTATTGTGTATGCTAAATCTTCTTGGAGCCACAGGTGAGAGTTGGGTAGAACAGGTGGACACCAAAAGGTGGAAAGCAACCCTGAAAAGGACTCAGCAGCCATCATACCAGAGGTATTGATCCTCTACCACAGCCTTTCCAAATGTCTTTTATGTGATCCTCAGTTTCAATTATTTGAAAACTCTGGCATTCCAGGGCATGAAACCATATATTTTCACTAAAAGATCATTGATGATGAAAAAAGATGCCAGCTTGCTTCAGGGAGAAACTTGGAGTTATTATCCAGTTTTCCAAAGGCAATTCAATACACTCTCTTTCTTCTATTTAATTATAGGACCCCATTATTTTCCCTTTATAATGCATGATGGAAGACTCAGAGAGGGAGTGAAAAGAAGATATTTAATGAGACTATTCTAATAGTTTATCTATTGAAGACAAGTTACTTAGCATTCTGAGCTTATTTACCCAGAATTAAAATAAAGATAATATTCTAGTAGAACTTCCTTCACAGAACTGCTGACAAATGTCAGCATCTGTGTAAAGTGTTTTCATTCTCTAATGTATGATATACGTGTTCATCATTGTTATTTAATAAAACAACTTTAATGACCAGGATATCTCTATTATAATTTGGGAAGATCATACTGAGGATACATTTAGGCTTCTATGCTTCTACAATGCTTTTTAATAAGAAAGAGACTCACTTATTTAGATATATTTTCCAGACTAAATCACTCAAAAGTCTGTGCATGTGACTACACCTTGGTGACATAACCCAGTGCAGTTTCTGATTATTGATGAGACTTTCAGTGCAAGTGGATTAAAATGACTGCAGAACCCTCATAATTCAAGTTGTCAGGCACATGGAAGCAATAGCAGAAATTGCAGGAAGAAAAGAAGAATTGGCAACTTCTCTGAGACTATACAGGTACTATGAAAGTAGATAGCCAGGCATGGAGGTAGAAGGAAAGTGGCAATCTAAGATACAGGTAGCCTTTTTTTAACTTTTTATTAATTAATTTATTATTTATTTTTTCCCCAGTTGTGTCTAAAAAGTATTTTTAACATGGGTTTTTAAATTTTTGAGTTCCAAATTATTTTCCTTCCTTCCTCCCCACTCCACCCCCATTGAGAAGGCAAGCAATTTGATATAGGTTATATATGTAGTCATGTAAATAATTTATATAATAGTCAAAATAGACAAAAAACCCTCAAGAAAAATAATGTAAAAAAAGGATATTATAATCTGAATTCAGAAATCATCAGTTCTTTTTCTGGGGAAGGATAGCATTTTTCATCATAAGTCCTTCAGAGTTGTTTAGGATCTTTGTATTGCTGAGAAGAGATAAGTCATTCACAGCTGATCATCCTATAATATTGCTGTTACTTTGTAAACAATACCTTTCACTTTGTGCTGGGCCAGTCAAGTAAGTTCCAGATTTTTCTAGGAGCATCCTACTCATCATTTCTTATAGCACAATAGTATTTCGTCATAATTAGATACCACAATTTTCTACCAGTCACTAATTGATGGCCATCCATTCAATTGCCAATACTTCATCCACAGAAAAACCTACTATAAATATTTTTGTACATAAAAGATTCTTTCCCTTTTTGTTTTCTATCTCTTTTGGGATACAGACCTAGTAGTAGTATTGCCAGGTCAAAAGGTATGCATGATTTTATAGCCCTGTGGGCATCATTTCAAATTGCTCTATAGAGTGATTAAATCTATTCAGAACTCTACCAGTAGTTTATTAATGTCTCATTTTCCTATACCCCCTTCAACAATTGTCATTTAAATTGTTCTATTAGCCAATTTAATAGGTATGATGTAGTATCTCAGAACTGTTTTAATTTGCATTTCTCCAGTCTATAGCGAGTGCAGTTTTTTCATATGATTATAGATAACTTTGATTATTTCATCTCAACACTGATCATATCTTTTGATCATTTATCTATTGGGGAATGGCTCTTCTTTTTGTAAATTTGACTCAGTTTTCTATATATTTGAGAAATAAGGTCTTTAGCAGACAAGCTTCCTTCAAAAATTTTTTTCGGGGACAGAGCCAAAATGGCAGAGTAGAAACAGCACTTCTGCAGGGATCCAGCTCACACCACTTCAAAATTATGTAAAAGGGTGATTCTGAACGACTTCTGGAGCTCCAGAACCCACAAAATGACACAGAGAAACTAACCTACTGCTGAGGACAGCCAGGCAGCGCAGCAGGCAGTGGCCAGCACCACACTCTGGGAGCTGAGCCCAGGCCTTCATGAGTCATGGTTTTAGCCCAAAGGCAGCCAGACCAGCAGCCGGCTAGAGGGACCCCAAAGCACCAGCAGCTGTGGTGTTTCCAGAATTATCAAAACATAGATGCCTACGAAAAAGTGAGAGGCCAGTGCCCTATGGACTTTGGGACTGGTTAGGAGAATGTGTCAGCTTCTTCCCCTGGAGGTGAGAAGCCCCTGAAGAGCCAGCACAGCTTGTTCCATGTTGCCGCACTGCAGCTTCAGCTCTTGGCCTGCAAACTGTAAGGGGATCTGGTGATCAATCTTGGAGGGATTCAATCTTGCTTTACCTTTCTTGGATCTGGATTGCAGTCTGCAGTGGAGGTCTTTCGGAGTGAGACCAGCTTGCCAGCGTGTGTGGAGGCTTCACAGAGGCCACCCAACTAATAACCTCCAGAAGTTGAGAAAACCCCAACTTTTGGAACTGAAGTTCCCCTGGCTGGTGGCAAATTGAATGGCAATATGCCTAGCAAAAGAAACAAAATAAACAGAAAAAAATGCAATATTAGAATGCTATTTTGGGGGCAAAGAGTATAAAAGCATGGAAAAGGAGGAGAACTTTGAGGTCAGAGCTCCTGCACCAAAAGCCCCAAATGAAAAGACGAGCTAGTTGCAGGCCATAGAGGACCTTAAGAAGCAGATAAGAGAAGTTGGGGAAAATTGGGAAAAGAAGTGAGAAAGATGCAAGAATAGTATGAAATGAGAGTCAATAGCCTGACTGAGGAAAATATGACCTTAAAAAATCAACTAACTCAAATGGCAAAAGAGTCTCAAAAAGGCAATGAGGAGAAGAATGCCTTAAAAAGCCAAATTAGCCAGATGGAAAAAAGAATCTCAAAAGCTCACTGAGAAGAAGCATTCCTTCAGAATTACACGGGAGCAAATGGAAGCTAGTGACTTTATGAGAAATCAAGATGCTATTAAGGAGATCCAAAGAAATGAACAAATAGGCAATGTGAAATATCTCATGGGAAAAACCACTGACCTTGAAAATAGATCCAGGAGAGACAATCTAAAAATTATTGGATTACCTGAAAGCCATGATCAAAGAAAGAATGTAGAAATAATTCTTCAAGAAATTCTCAAGGAAAATTACACTGATGTTTAGAACCAGAGGGAAAAATAGAGGTTGAAAGAATCCACTGATCACCTCCCAAAAAAGATCCCAAAAATAAAACTCCTAGCAATATTGTAGCCAGGTTCTAGAATTCCCAGATCAAAGGGAGAATATTACAAGTAGCCAGGAAGAAACAATTTCAATATTGGGGAAACACAATCAGGACAACACAGGATCTGGTAGCTTCTACACTGAGGAATCTAAGGGCATGGAATATGATATTCTGCAGGGCAAAGGACCTGAGATTAAAACCAAGAATCACCTACCCAGCAAAACTGAGTATCATGTTTCATGGGGAAATATGGCCATTCAATGGAATAGAGGACTTTCAAGCATTCTTGAGGAAAAAACCAGAGTTGAATAGAAAATTTGACATGCAGACACAAGAAGCAAGAGATGCTTAAGAAGGTAATCAGGGAAAAGAAACCAAAAGGAACTTATCAAAGTTGAACTATTTACATCCCTACATGGAAAAACAATAACTGTGTCTGATGAAACCTTTTCTCGTTATATAAATAATTGAAGAAGGCTATATGGACATATGAATACATATGTGAATGTGTGTATAGATGTATACAGGTATACATGGATAGAGGGCACAGGTTGAATTTAATAGGAAGAGATGATACTTAAAAGGTGAGGTTAAGAGGTGAGAGAGTAATGTGGTGGGGGGGGATGGGGAGAGACAATGTGGTGAACTGTCTCATGTAGAGGAGGCAAGGGAAGGTGGTTGCAGGGGAGGGGAGGAACAGGAAAGCAAAAGGGCAAAACCCTATTCTCATTGAATTTGGACCAGGGAGAGAATGACATGCATACTAAATAGGGTGTCCCACCCTACAGGAGTGGGGGGGGAGGGGGATGGGGGAAGGTGGTAGAGGGGAGGGCAGGCTGGGGGGGAGGGAAGTTGGAAGCACATACTTCTGAAAAGGGACAGGATAAAGGTGAGGAGTGGACCAGGTGGAAGGTGGGCTGGGAGGGAGCGAAATACATTCAGTCTTTTACAATATATCTACTATGGTAATGTTTTGCATAGCTACACATGTACAACATATACTGAGTTGCTTATCTTCCTTTTAAAATCAATTTTTAAAAAAATAAATCAATAGTATGATTAATACTATTGTACATATAATTGGGAGATAAGATGCGCATCAATGGGGCCCCGGGGATTCACCTTGGCCTACTGGAAAAGTCAAAGGGGGTATGGGAGAAGAGATGGGAGAGAGCAGATTGGATGAGGGGATATCTTGTATGACTGTTATTCTAGGGTGGTGGGTAGGCGAAAAAATGGGGGAAAATTGTAACTAAAAATCTGATGGAAATGAATGATGTAAAGCAGAAGTTAATAAAGCATTTGGAAAAAAATAATAATATAAAAAATTTTTGATTACAATTACTAATTGTATTTCCCCCCATTCTATCCCTCTCCCCTTTTATTCCATTCTCTTTCTCCTTTCACCCTGTCCTTCCTCAAAAATAGTTTTCTTCTGACTATTCTCTACACCAATATGTTCTCCCTTCTATCAACCTCCCACCCCCTTGTCTTACCCCTTACCCATCCTACTTTCCAGTATGGCAAAATAGATTTCTTTACCCAATTGAGTGTATATGTTATTCAAACCTTGAGCCAATTCTGATGAGAGTAAAGTTCATTCACTACCTCTCAATGCCCCCCCCCACTTTCTTTATTTTTTATTTTTTTTTCTTTAAACAAATACTTTATTAACTTCTGTTTTACATCATTCATTTCCGCCAGATTTTGAGTTACAATCATTTTCCCCCCATTATTCCCCTACCCAACCTCCCAGAATAGCAGTCCCACAAGATATCGCTTCCTCCAATCTGCTCTCTCCCATACCTTCTCCCATACCCCCATTGACTTTTCCATTAGAGGAAGGTGAATCTTTGTGTCCCAATGCCTGCACATCTTATCTCCCAATTATAGGCAAAAGAGTATTAATAATAGTATTTATATATATATTTGAAACATTTAATGTTACGACCTCGAATTTCAGATCCATTTCCTTCCTCCCTTGTCACCCATTCCTTCTTGGGATATAAGTAATTCAGTATATGTTGTACATGTCTAGCTATGCAAAACATTATCATAGTAGATATATTGTTCAAGGCTGCTTATAATTCCCTCCCACTCATCCCACCCCCCACCTGGTCCATTCCCTACATGATCCTGTCCCTCTTCTATAGTGGGTACTTCCAACCTCCCCTCACCCCAAGGATGCCCTCCCATCCATCATCCCTCCTCTCATCCCCCTTCCCCCTATCCTGCTGCAGGTTGAGATATCCCATTTAGTATGTATGTCATTTTCTCCCTGAACCAAATTCAATGTGAATGTGGTTTTGCCTTTTTAGCCTTCCTTATTCTCCCCCTCCTTTGCACCCACTTCCCCTACATGAGATAGTTTACCCTACCATGTCTCTCCCCATCTCCTCTTGCCACTTTCCTCTCTCACCTCATAATTTCATCCCTTGAGTACTCTCCCTTCCCAACAAAATCAACCTATGCCCTCTATCCATATATAACTGTAACCATATACACACACATTCACATATGTATTCGTATGACCACACCTCCTTCTTCCATTATTTTCATAGTGAGAAAGATATCATCAGTCACAGATATTGCTTTTCCATATAGGAATGTAAATAGTTCAACTTTGATAAGTTCCTTTTGATTTCTTTTCCCTGATTACCTTCTCAGGCATCTCTTACTTCTTGCGTCTGGATGTCAAATTTTCTATTCAACTCTGGTTTTTTCCTCAATAATGCTTGAAAGTCCTCTATTCCACTGAATGACCATATTTTCCCCTGAAACAAAATACTCAGTTTTGCTGGGTAGGTAACCCTTGGGTTCATTCCCAGGTCTTTTGCCCTCTGGAATATCATATTCCATGCCCTTCGATCCCTCAGTGTAGAAGCTGCCAGGTCCTGGGCTATTCTGATTGTGTTTCCACAATATTGAAATTGTTTCTTCCTGGCCGCTTGTAGTATTTTCTCCTTGATCTGGGGATTCTGGAACCTGGCTATAATATTTCTGGGAGTTTTCTTTTTGGGATCTTTTTCAGGAGGTGATCGGTGGATTCTTTTAACCTCTATTTTGCCCTCTGAATCTAAAACATCAGGGCAGTTTTCCTTGAGAATTTCTTGAAGGGTGATTTCTAGGTTCTTTCCTTGATCATGGCTTTCAGGTAGTCCGATAATTTTTAAATTGTCTCTCCTGGATCTATTCTCCAGGTCAGTGGTTTTTCCCATGAGATATTTCACATTGCCTTCTAATCTTTCATTTGTTTGGATCTGCTTAACAGCATCTTGATTTCTCATAAAGTCATTAGCTTCCATTTGCTCCAGTCTAACTCTGAAGGAATGAATCTCCTCAGTGAACTTTTGAGATTCTTTTTCCATCTGGCAAATTCGACTTTTTAAGGCATTCTTCTCCTCATTGCCCTTTTGGGCCTCCTTTGCCATTTGAGTTAGTCTATTTTTTAAGGTGTTGTTTTCCTCAGTCAGGCTGTTGACCCTCATTTCATACTTTTCCTGCATCCTTCTCATTTCTCTTTCCAATTTTTCCTCCACTTCTCTTATTTGATTTTTAAAGTCCTTCTTAAGGTCCTCTATGGCCTGCAACCCGCTCATGTTTTCCCCTGGGGCTTTTGGAGCAGGACTTCTGACCTCACAGTCCTTTTCCCGCTCTATGCCCCCAAAATAGGAGTCTAGGGTTGCATTTTTCTGTTTCCTTTGCCTTGGCATGTTGCCACTTAATTGCTTGACTTTTGGGCTTGTTGCCACACTATGGCTTTAAGGCCAGATAGAGGAATTTTCGTCCCGAACGTGTGGGGGGCAACTTCCGTTTCTGGCAAGCTGTAAACCCACCCACAACTTCCACCCTAGATCACAATCCAGATCCAGGGAGGTTAAAGCAAGAGCGATTACCCCCCAAGACTGATCGCTGGATCTCCCCATGATTTGTAGGCTGGGAGCCGGAAATGCCTATGAAAACTACAAAATGGCGTGTCTCCTCAGCGGCTTCTAGCCCCCAGGGGAGGGAGCTGACGCATTCCCCAAATACAGGTCCCAAAGTCCATAGGACACTAACCTCTTACTTTGTCCTAGGCAAGTCTATGTTGATAATTCTGGAGTCTCCACAGTTCCTGGTGTTCTGGGGTTCCTCCAGCCGGCTGCTGGCCCTGCCGCCCTGGGGCTAAAACCTCGGCTCACGTGGACCTGGGCTCGGCTCGGCTCCTGCGCTCTGCGCGCTGCCGGCTCCCAGACCACTGCGCTGGTCCTTCCTGCAGGGTGCTGGGCTGTCCTCAGCGGGAGGTTAGCTTCTCTGTGTCGTTCTGTGGGTGCTGGGGCTCCAGAAGATTTTCAGAGTCCTTTTTTACATAGTTTGTGGAGAATCTGGGGGCAGAGAGGCTTGGATGAGCTGTTTCTACTCCGCCATCTTGGCTCCGCCCCTCGCCCCCCCCCACTTTCACACCACTATAATAGGTTTTTCTTGCCTCTTTTATGTGATATAATTTAATCCATTCTATCTTCCCCTTTCTGTTTATTTTTTAGATATCATTCACATGTTCAGTTCAAGCATGGGTGTGAAATGAATATGTATATATGAAGCATATATATCCCTTCTAACTACCTTAATAATGAGAAAGGTCTCATGAGCTGTAAATATCATCTTCCCATATAAGAATGTAAACAGTTTAACAAGTCCCTTACGATCTCCCTTTCCTTATGTTTCTTTTCTGCCTTGTATTTGAAAGTTAAATGTTCAATTTAACCCTGCTCTTTTCTTTCTGAAGTCCCCCATTTCATTAAATGTCCATTTTTCCCCTGAAGGATTATACTCAATTTTCTGGGTAGGTGATTCTTGGTTGTTATCTTAGCTTCTTTGCCTTCTGGAATATCATATTCTAAGCCCTCCTATCTTTTGATGTAGAAGTTACTATATTTTATGTAACCCTGACTGTGGCTCCACAGAATTTAATTTTTCTTTCTGGCTGCTTGCAATATTTTCTATTTTAACTAGGAGCTCTGGAATTTACCTATAATATTCCTGGCAGTTTTCATTTTGTGATCTTTTGAAGGATGTGATAAGTGGATTCTTTCGATTTCAATTTTACCCTCTTGTCTAGAATATCAGTGAAATTTTCCTTGATAATTTCTTGAAAGATGATGTCTAGGCTCTTTTTTTTTGGGGGGGGGATATCATGGCTTTCAGGGAGTCCAATAATTTTAAAATTATCTCTCATATCTATTTTCCAGGTCAGTTGTTTTTTGAATGACATGCTTCACACTGACTGCTATTTTTTTCATCCTTTCAGTTTTGTTTTATTGTTTCTTGATTTCTCATGACGTCATTAGCTTCCATTTCCTCTATTCTAATTTTTAAGGAACTGTTTGCTTCAGTGAACTGTTGTGCTTCCATTTCCATTTGGCCAATTCTGCTTTTTAATGCATTTTTCTCCTCAAGTTTTTGGACATTCTTCATATTTTTATTTTATATTTTTATGATAATCATTTTAATAATTTGATTTTAAAACTTTGACTTCCAGTTTCTTTCCCTTCTTCTTGGTCACCCACCCTTACTGGGAAGATAAGCAATTCAATAAAAGTTGTACTGTGTAGTTACACAAAACGTTTCCATGGTGTATATATAGGGAAATACTGAATATATTTCCATCAGTCCTATCCTGCCCCCACCACTTGTTCTCTACTTTGACCCTGTCTCTTTTTAAAAGTGTGTGCTTCTGACTGTCCCCCCAATCTGCCTTCCCTTATATGATGCCACCTCTGATCCATTGACCCTTACTTTCCTGTAGGTTAAGATATCTAATTTAGTGTGTATGTTATCCCCTCCTTAAGCCAAATTCAATGAGAGTAAAGTTGACCCATTCCCTTTTTCCTTCCTTTTCTTCCTCTCCTTTGTAACAGTTTTCTCTTGCTTCTTTTATATGAGATAATTTACATTATTCTGTCTTCCCTATCTCCTCTCATTATATTCCTCTCTCACCTCTTAATTTTACTTTTTAAATATCATCCCTTCCCATTCAATTGATCCTGTGCCCTCTGTCTATGTATACCTGTACACATATTACACACACTCATATATGTATTCATATGCACATATACTCTCCTATATAGACATATATATGTATGTATACATATATGTACGAATGTATGTTGTATGTGTGTGTATATGTACATACACATACACACACATTTATATTCCCTTCAACTATCCTCATACTGAGAAAAGTCTCATAAGCTACAATTGTCATTTTTTCAATGACGGAATGTAAATAGTTCAACTTTGATAAGTTCCTTATGACTTTTTTTCCCTCTTTACCTTCTCATTCTTCTCTTGCTTCTTTTATTTGGATGTCAAATTTTCTATTCAAATATGGCTTTTTCATCAAGGATGCTTGAAAATCCTCTATTTCTTCTTGGCTGCTTGTAATATTTTCTCCTCGATCTAGGAACTCCAGATCCTGGCTATAATATTCCTAGGAGTTTTTTGAGGGGATCTTTTTCAAGAGGCAATTGGTGAATTCTTTCAACCTCTATTTTATCCTCTGGTTCTAAAATATCAGGGAAAATTTCCTTGAGAATTTCTTGAAGGATCATTTCTAGGTTCTTTTTTTGATCACGGCTTTCAGGTAGTCCAATAATTTTTAAATTGTCTTTCCTAGATCTGTTTTCAAAGTCAGTGGTTTTCCTAATGAGACATTTCACATTGCCTTTTATTTTTTCATTTGCTTGAATCTGTTTAATAGTATCTTGAATCCTCATAAAGTCATAGGCTTCCAATTGCTCCAGTCTAATTCTGAAGGAATTATTCTCTTCAGTGAGCTTTTGAAATTATTTTTCCATCTGGCAAATTTGCCTTTTTTAAAGCATTCCTCCCCTCATTGGCTTTTTGGGCCTCTTTTGCCATTTGAGTTAGTCTATTTTTTTTTTTTTTTTGCTTTTTGGAGGGCAATTGGTGTTAAGTAACTTCCCCAAGGTCACATGGCTAGGTTTTTGTTTGTGTGGGTTAAGTGTCTGAGGCCAGATCTGAACTCAGGTCCTTCTGACTCCAGGCCCAGCACTCTACTCACTGTGCTACCTAGCCACCCCTGAGTTAGTCTATTTTTTAAGGTATTATTTTATTCGGTCAGGTTGTTGACTTATTTTTCATGCTTTTCTTGCATCACTCTCATTTCTCTTCCCAGTTTTTCCTCTACTCCTCTTATTTGGTTTTCATAGTCCTCCTTAAGCTCCTCCATGGCCTGTAACCAATTCATATTTTTCTTGGAAGCATTTGGTAGAGGACCTCTGACTTCATTCTTTTCCTTCTGTTCCATGCTTTGATCCTTTTGTTCCCCCAAAAGGAATCTAAGATTTGATTGTTGTGCTTTCTTTGCTTCCTTTGCTTGCTCATATTGCCACTCAATTACTTGGATTTTTAGCTTTTTCCCATAGTAGAACTCTACTTCCAAAAAGGAGAGCTTTGTCCCAAATTGATATGGTTTTCACAGCTGTCAGAGCTATTAGTTAGGTACTCTCCCTGCAGCCCCCACCAGCTCTGGCACCTGGTCACAAACCCTATGACCTCCACCCAAGACAGTGATCCAGATCCAAGAAGGTCAAAGCAAGCATGTTTACCCTCTAAATGGTTGCTTGGTCCCCCTATAAAATGCAGGCCAGGAGCTCTGAAGCAGCCATGGGCCAGCGGCTGCAGGGCTACAGTGCCTCTCTAACCCCAGGGGGCAGGCCCTGGACCATGCTCCATCCCTCCCTCCCCCCCCAAGTTCCAACAGTGTTCCACACTGACCTTTTACTTTGTCTTTGGCATTTACGGTTTGATGACCCTATAAACCACCACAGCTGCTAGTGATCCACCTCCTCAAGACTGCTTGAGCTGCTGCTGGTCAGGGCTACCCTGGGGCTAAAACAGGCTTGGCTCTGTTCCCAGAGTGCTGAGATGGACCCTTCCCATAGGCCTGCTGGGCTGCCTTCAGTGGGAAATTTGTTTCTGTCACTTTGTGGGTTCTGTAGCCCTAAAGTTTGGTTAGAGTCATATTTTATAGGTATTTGAGGTGGTTATGGGGGGAGCTCATGGAGTTATTCTGCTCCTATGCTGCCGTCTTGGCTCTGACCCCTGGACCTTTTTTATGCAGTTTGGTTTAGTCTGTTTTTAAGGTGTTATTTTCTTCAGTATTTTATGTGTGTGTTTCCTTTACCAAGCTGTTAATTTGTCTTTTTTCATCATTTTCTTGAATCACTCTCATTTGTCTTCCCAATTTTTCCTCTACCTCTAATTAATTTTAAAATTATTTTTGAACTCTTCTATGACCTGATACTAGTTCATATTTTTATTGGAGGGTTTGGACGTAGAAGCTTTGAATTTGTTGTCTTCTTCTGGTTGTAATATTTTGAGCTTCCCTGTCGCTATAGTAACTTTCTATGGTCAGAGTTTTTTCTGTTGTTTGGTCATTTCCCTAGCCCATTACTTTACTTCCAACTGTGTTAAATTAGGGTTCTTCTTCCAGGGTGGAGGCAGCACTGTCCAAAGTTGCAGGTATTTTGTGAATCTGTTTTCAGAGATGTTTCTAGCAACCTGCAAGTTTTCAGTTCTTCCAAGGTGGTATCATCTAAGGAAAGGTATTTACTATTGTCCTTCCCTGTGCCCTGATCTATGAGTGACCACAAGCACTCTTTTCTGCTGTGAAATTGTGAGTAGGTTCCCTGCTCTACTATAGCTACAAACTCTAGTGCCAGTGCTCCTCTTCACCTTAGGACTGACATCCAGAATTGCAACCCAGAAATGAGTATGTGCAATGCAACAGAGTTCTGCCTCAGTGCTAGCAAAGAGACCTTTATCATCTCTGTCTGGCCAGTTGTTAAACTGCCTTATCTTCTGTGGGCTGAGAAGTGCAGAATTAGCCATTGAAGCTTCTGCTGCTGATACAGTCACTCCCAAGTCCTACTTCTGGTTTGCTATGGCCATGGCTGTGCTGGTGTGTCTTGTGTTGGATTGTGCTCCACTCTCAATAAGGTAGGACAGACCTTTGCTCCTGACCTTCTAAGTTATCTTTGGTATCTGTTGGCTGAGAGGTCTGGAGACTACCAGAGCTACTAGTGATTCAGTCACCCCAAGGCTTGCTCAGAATTTACTGGAGCACAGCCTATACTGGGCTGCACTCCTCTCTTGCCCTGGTGCAACAGATCTTTCCTGTCAACCTTCCAAGTCATCTTGGACTAGAAATTTGTTCTACTCCCATCTTTTTGTGGGTTCTCTTGCTCAAACATTTGTTTAGAGACTTTTAAAAAGATATTTGGTGAATTTTAGGGAAGAGCTCAGGTGAGTCCCTGCCTTTACTTAACCATTTTGGCTCTGCCTACAATTGTAAGTACTCTTTATATAGCCCAGATATCTTGAATTTTCAACTCCTAAGAGTACAGAGATCACTAACCATGACATCTAGACTGAAAGTTAAGTGGCTAAACATGACTTTCCTCAGCTATTGGTCTCTAATACACTTTCATGAATGAACTGAGGTATTATTCCCCTACTACCTTAGGCTACAGGGAAAGATTGAATAGAGGGTTGACTTAACTTCTTCTTTGCAGAAGAGACATGGGAAGAGAAAGTCATCAAAGCAAGGGTACTGAGCATATGTGTTATCTAATTTTGTTTCTTCATATTTACCCTGAATTCTGTGTCAATTAAGTGTCTGTAATTTTGATTTCACTTGCCATTGTCTGGCCAAGTGTTCTTTAGTGGGGGCTCAGATTGAATAAATCTGAATAGATACTAAACAAAGATATCACATTGGACCTGGGAAGGAGCAATTGTTACCAGAATACTGTTGCAAATTTTGAAAGGGCCTGCACTACAAGCCCATTATATGTGTGAATCACACTGCATATTTTATAGATTTAATACACACACATACATACACACAGACACATATGGGGAGAGAGAGCCAGAGAGACAGAAATGTATTCATGCAGATTTAAATTTCTCTTCTACATGACAGAATACTAATGCATACATCTCATTGTTACAATGATCTGAGTAGAAGAGAGGGGTCTTCTATTCATTCTGCTCTCATACTACATTACTATTAATTGACATTTCCTGGCTAGATAGTGGTCACACAGTTGTAAGATAAGAAACCAAAATTGCGGCTTTTAAGTTCACTTTTTATTTCTTTGCTTTATTTTTTTCCTTTATATGACTCAATATATAGCAGTAGCAAAAAATGTTTACTGAATAACAGTTCACAGAGAATTGCAGAAGGAAAAAATATATTATAGAAGGGAAATGAAGTGAGCCTCACCTTAATACTGAAGACATATCTGAGACCAATAGACATAGGAACATTTTCCCATTGCCTGATGAAAAATATAACAAAACAAAACAAAACAAAACAAAAACCCAAACCTATAGAAACCCTATAAATTCCACAGTTGCTAAATTAAAAGGAGCATTGGAGAACATGGAGACACATGGCATGAACTTTCAAACAGGGTTTTTGTGTATTCAACAACAAAGTAGAGGAGAAAAAATGCAGGGGCACGTTATCAAGTTTCAGAATACTAAGTGTTGTTTTTTTTTTTTTTTTTAACATTCACTTTCCAGCTGAGAAGTATGATGATGTTAAAAGTAGAAGCAAACAGTATATAATATGACTTCAATCCTATTGTCTGAGTCACTTTGAAATCGCCCAGAGCAAGAAAACAAACAAACATAAGTCCCAGAAAAATGGATCCACGAAGAGCAGGCAAGCAAAGAATTGTACCAGCCTTGCCAGACAGTTGTATTATTTTGGTTCCGAATTTTGAGGAAAAAAAATAATCCACACTGCCCTACTTCACCAAGCCAAGATTGTTACAAATAGTCTGGAACATTAATATATGTAATAGGTATTTAAGTATTCAGTTGATGGCTGTAACATAAATTTTTAAAACATAAAGTAAGTAAATGCCATATTTATTTTGATAGTGGTCAGATTTTTCCATAAGAAGAAGAATATTAATTAATTGCTCTCTACGCACTCAATCAGCATTAAAGGTCTTACTTACATAGATAAAATGTACAACTGCCCCCCATCTCATTTTTTTTTCTTGTCATAAGTTATTACTCACCTTATTCTGTAGGAGACATTGCTGGCCTCCTTCCTATTCCCCATATAGAGTATTCTCTCTCTTGTTTATGGACTTCTGCACGTAAAGGCCTGTAATTCTTTTTTTTTTCTTTTTGCCTCTACCCTTTGGAATTAGTACCTGATTTCAACATTCAGCTCAGGTGCTACCTCTGCCAGGCCTTTTCTGATCCCCATAGTATTTAATTTGCATTACTTCTGGGTGCATTCATTGAATCTTCTTGGAAGAATGAAAGTTCCATGAAGGAAGGAATTGTTAAGCTTTTGTCTTTGCTTTTGCAACATTCATCGGGGTGTCCTACATTATAGTATATGGTTCTTGACTTTAATTGTATTTAATGCAAATGCTACTGGCATATTGCCATTAGTATAAGTATATATTCTCTTATTCAGGGATTCACAAATAGGATTTTCAGGTAGGAGTGCCATAAATTATAACAGTGATATAAAATTATATTTTTGGGTAGAAAATCCTTAGTGAAAATATGATGTTTTACTACCTAATACTCACAATTGATTGATTCAGCAATATAATCAAAGTAGTCTATATTTGACCCTTGATCCACTATGAACAGGTAATTTGAAATTATTGAGATAATTTATTTCAATTTTATCAACATATTTAGTACTATATAAACTGTTTTTTGTCTTCATTTGTCTTGCAAAACAAACAACACACACATACACACACATATACACAAAGGAACAAAATCAAGGCAGATTATGGTCAGTCTTAGTCTTACCCCTGGGGCCTATTTTACCCGTTAGATTCTACTCGTAGAAGATATGAGTTGTAGAATCTAGAAATACCTAGCTGAGCCAAAAACTACTGCTTCCTAGAACACTGCTTACCCTTTCTTCCTGCCCTCAGTTGGAAATGGTAGTGGTAATATGGAAGGCAGTGGTGGGAAGTTAGAATGAGAAGCGAACATAGTGTAAAACAGAAAAAAAGAGGGTATTCATAGATCAGAGTGTGACAGTGGTAAATTTAAATCTTTCCAGAATTTTGAATACAATGACAACATAATCATTTTATAGTTGGTTTCATACCATATTTTGGTGAAGAAGAGATTTGAGAAAATCAAGGGGGGCAAGGAAGCGGAGATAGTATTTTCCATTACAATGAATCAAAATAATCTCTCTTAAATGAGCAAAATAGGATCACAAAATCAGATGTATTTTAGGTATTTCTGGATTTCTGCCACATAGGTAGGTGGTATATACTTTCATTAACAATGATGATATTAAGCTATATTTTCCAACATATGTACAAAATTGTGGACCACATTGGGAATTAAATGTTTTATTATCAGTACTTTCTGTCTTTTCAGTTTCTCTTTTAACTTTTGCAACTTTCCTATCTTATTCTGCCAAATATTCAGCAATCTCATGTTGATTTCTGTATAGCCAGAGTTCCTTAATACCTTTCCTGGGGAAGACATATTCTAGATGTTAACTGACTTCCTCTAACTACCCAAACAAACATCCCTTATTCTATTTTCTCAGAGTAGTGCTGAGTGACTAGTTAACTAATGTTAACAAGTATTTTGAGTTGGCTTTCATTTATATATTTTTTTCTGTATTCTGACAACAAACCTTCAGTATGGTCGCCCCCCCCCCAAAAAAAAAGGACAATTAATTTATTAATTTGGAAATTAAGGCAATTAGAAAAGGTAGGGTTGAGAACATATTTCTATTATCTATCAAGTTATATCATGTTGGTTGCTGCCCGAATGAACTTTGGGAGAAAAAAAAAAGCAACCCCCCCCCCCCCATCCAATCAATCAAGCATTCATTAAATACCTATGTGCCATCACTAGGCACTGGGGTTAAAAAAACAGAAATGAAACAAAAAGTTGTTGTTTTCAATGTTCTTACATTCTATCAGAAGAAAAATAATATATATATATATATGTTGATATATATTATATTTATGTGTGAGAAATTATAAATACTTACAAAAATGTCTATTTGTGGTGAGGGTAAACATTAGTAAGCTGGGGGGGGGGGGATAGGAAAGGCATCATGCAGAAAGATGTTGTCCAGCTTACCCTTGAAGGAAATTATGTATTTTAAAAGGCAGAGGTGTAGAGGTAGTATACTTTAAAATATTCTCTTATTGAACCTCAAACAACCCCGTGATATAAATGGTATGCAAATACACATACATATATACATACACATATATACATATACACATATATACATAATATATTGCATAGTATAAATGTGTACATTTATATGTACATATATACGTGCATTTAAATGATCTACATGCAGGCAATTTTATAGTTAAAGAATCATCTAGTTACAGTCAGATTATGAAACAGGAATACTTCAATGTAAGAGCATATGCTTAATAAAAA
Organism: Gymnobelideus leadbeateri; assembly: GCA_011680675.1. NCBI lineage: Eukaryota > Metazoa > Chordata > Mammalia > Diprotodontia > Petauridae > Gymnobelideus > Gymnobelideus leadbeateri. The sequence continues at coordinate 21,469 of WOXC01005580.1, forward strand.
ACAATCTTTCTTAGCTCTCCAGTCAGGTCTCCCTTATAAGAGACAAGTCACAATTGAAACAGAATTTTACAGACAAAAAGGTTTCTGTATTCTCCAAAATTTGACTGATTTTTTTTTCTTTTTCACAGCTTCTAGTCTTGCTCAGTTATTGTGTTTTGTTAACAATGTCTGCTGAGCCCTGATGACTCCTGGTAACTGGAATTTGCTGTTAACTGAACTGTGGGAAATACTGGTGCTTGCAGCTAATGCATTCTCAAAGCTGCACAGTAGGAACACAGCAGGTGCAAAGTAAAAGCAATAATAAAGAATTGAACAGACCTTAAGTGCTATGATTATTACTGTGGGCCAGTTTATATCTGCCCTTTAGAAAGTCAACTTCTTGAATTTCCTGCCTCTGAAAGTATTGATAGGAATATTAGCCTCATCTTTTCTTTCCTAGTGATGGGAAGTACACAGACTATAACAACAATAACAACAGCAAATTTGAAGGGATTTGCCAAGTATTGTAGATTTTTAAATATAGGAATAAAATTATCTATAGATCTAGGGGAAATTCTCTTAAATTACCTTGTAAGTACCCCCTGAATATTAAAATACAGTTATTCTGAGGATTCTTGTGTCAATTCCATAGTTTTCACAGATTTATCTTTAGCATATACTTAGACATCATATCCATTTTACGGTTGGAAAATCAGAAAAGCATGGAATTTATCTAGTAGCAAATCAGGGCCAAAACTAAGATCTCTTAAATCCCTTCAGTTCCACAAATATTTATCGCAGAACCTAGTAAATAATCTGGATGCAAGACTCAAGAGAGATAAACCATAGGAGTTTATTCTCCTCTCCAGTGGAGAGGAGAATTTCCCATGTAACTTACCATCTTAGAGTTTTGTCTTGAACACTGAGTGATTAAATGACTTGACAATGATCACATAATTGTCATGTATCAAAAGCAGAATATGACCGCCAGACTTTCTAAATCTAAGAGTAGTTATATATTTCTTAAAATATGGAATTTCTTACTTTGCCAGAGTAGGTCGTTAATGCATGTTTACTGAATTGATATTTTTTGTTCAGTAATTTTCAGTCATGTCCAACCTTCCATGACCCCATTGGAGTTTTCTTGGCTGAGATATTGGCCCAGATCTGCTTGAGTCAGAGGTTTTAGCCCCAGGGCAGCTGGAACAGCAGCCGGATGGAGGAACCCCAGAACCCCAGCAGCTATGGCATTTCCACAATTATCAACACATAAATGCCTAGAACAAAGTGAGAGGTCAGTGCCCGATGGACTTTGGGGAGGGGTTGGGAGAGCACTTGGCTTCTTTCCCCTGGGGGCAAGAAGCCGCTGAGGAGCCAGAACAGCTTGTGCCACATTGCCACTTTGCAGCTTCAGCTCCTGGCCTGCGAACTATAGGGGGAGCAGGCAATTAGTCTCGGGGGTTAATCACTCTTGCTTTACCCTTCTTGGATCTGGATTGCAGTCTACAGTGGAGGTCTTGGGGTGTGTGACCAGCTTCCCAGAGTGTGTGGAGGTTTCACAGAAGCCACCCAACTAATACCTCCAGAAGCTGAGATAACCCCAGCATTTGGAATGGGAGCTCTCCTGGCTGGTGGCAGAGTCATACTGTGGCAACAAGCCCAAAAGTCAAGTAATTAAGTGGCAACATGCCTAGGCAAAGGAAACAAAATAAAAAGAAAACTTCAACATTAGACTCCTATTTTGGGGGCAAAGAGGATCAAATCATGAAAAAGGAGGAGGACTGTAAGGTCAGAAATCCTGCATCAAAAGCCCGAAATGAAAAGATGAGCTGGTTACAGGCCATAGAGAACCTTAAGAAGCAGATAAGAGAAGTGGGGGAAAATTGGGGAGAGAAATGAGAAAGATGCAAGAAAAGTATGAAATGAGAGTCAACAGCCTGACTGAGGAAAATATCATGTTAAAAAATAGACTAACTCAAATGGCAAAAGAGGCTCTAAAAGGCAATGAGGAGAAGAATGCCTTAAAAAGCCAAATTTACCAGATGGACAAAAGAATCTCAAAAGCTTGCTGAGGAGATTCATTCCTTCAGAATTAGACTGGAGCAAATGGAATCTAGTAACTTTATGAGAAATCAAAATGCTATTGAGCAGATCCAAACAAATGAAAGAATAAAAGGCAATGTGAAATATCTCATGGGAAAAACCACTGACCTGGAAAATAGATCCAGGAGAGACAATCTAAAAATTATTGGACTACCTGAAAACCATGATCATAGAAAGAATCTAGAAATCATCCTTCAAGAAATTTTCAAGGAAAATTGCCCTGATGTTTTAGAACCAGAGGGTAAAATAGAGGTTGAAAGAATCCACAGATCACCTCCTGAAATAGATCCCAAAAATAAAACTCCTAGGAATATTGTAGCCAGGTTCCAGAATTCCCAGACCAAGGAAAGAATATTACAAGCAGCCAGGAAGAAACAATTTCAATATTGTAGAAACACAATCAGGATAGCACAGGGTCTGGCAGCTTCTACACTGAGGGATCGAAGGGCATGGAATATGATATTCCACAGGGCAAAGGACCTGAGATTAAAACCAAGAATCACCTACCTACCCAGAAAAACTGAGTATCATGTTTCAGTGGAAAATATGGTTATTCAGTGGAATAGAGGACTTTCAAGCATTCTTGAGGAAAAAAACAGAGTTGAATAGAAAATTTGACATTCAGATACAAGAAGCAAGAGATGCTTGAGAAGGTAAATAGAGAAAAGAAATCACTATGAACTTATCAAAGTTGAACTATTTACATTCCTACAGGGAAAAACGATAACTGTAGCTGATGAAACTTTTCTCAGTATGAAAATAGTTGAAGAAGGGTATATGGGCATATGAATACATATGTGAATGTGTGTATATATGTTTTCAGGTATACATAAATAGAGGGCACAGGTTGAATTTAATAGGAAGGGATGATACTTAAAAGGTGAAATTAAGAGGTGACAGAGGAATATAATGAGAGGAGATGGGGAGAGACAGAATGGGGTGAACTATCTCATATAGAAGAAGCAAGGGAAAATGACTGTAAGGGAGGGGAAGAATAGCAAGGCAAAAAGGCCAAACCTTATTCCCATTGAATTTGGATTAGGGAGAGAATGAAATACGTACTAAATAGGGTTTCTCACCCTACAGGAGAGTAGGGTAGAAGGGTATGAGAGGAGGAACAATGGAAGGGAGGGCAGGCTGGGGGGCAGGAGTTGGAAGCACACACTTTTGAAAAGGGACAGGACCAAAGTGGGGGAGTGGACCAGGTGGGAGGTGGGATAGGAGGGAGAGAAATATAGTCAGTCTTTTACAATATATCTACTAAGGTAATGTTTTTCATAGCTACATATGTACAATATATACTGAGTTTCTTATCTTCCTTTTAAAATCAAATTTGTAAAAAATATATAAATACTATGATTAATACTGTTTTGCATATAATTGGGAGATAAGATGTGCAGGCATTGGGACATGAGGATTCACTTTGACCTACTGGAAATGTCAAAGGGTGTATGGGAGAAGAGAGGGGAGAGAGCAGATTGGATGAGGGGATATCCTGTGGGACTGCTATTCTGGGGTAGTGGGTAGAGGAAAAATGGGGAAAAAAGTGTAACTCAAAATCTGATGGAAATGAATGATGTAAACCAGAAGTTAATAAAGCATTTGAAAAAAAAAATATTCTCCCCAAGGTCTAATTCAGTTGATGCTTCCTTCATGAAACTTTTGCTGATTTATCTACCCAAAAATGCTTTCTATCATCTTGAATTTTTCATGGTGCTTTGCTTAGACTGCCCCCCTTTCCCTACCATATCCTAGCTTCGTTTTATGCCATGTGATACTAAAAGGCATATGTTTTGCATTCCTCTAGTCTACAATCTCCTTGAAGGCAAGGGTTTTGTCATTTCTTCATTTTGGTATTTCTATTGCCTAGTATTGGTACCCATTCAGATAGGGTTCTTAATAAATGATTGTTGCATTGAATGATATAATTACATAAATTTTGTGATTCCACTGAAACTATATGAAAATGAAGTTGTTGGGAACAGGAAACATGATTCAGGACACATTTTATATCTAAACCTAATTGCTACCCATCTTAGGATGCAAGGATATTTCTCTTAAATAAAAATACTTGTCATCCCTTAAAATTAAGTTCATTGCATTCCACAGTTAAATAGAAAAAGAAAGAGGCCTAAAAGAAAACTAAAGGGTAAAATGATTTGTACTATCCCTACATGTTTTAGTCTATTATATTGCCCAACCAGATTTTGTCTTACAGGCAAGTGTAATGATTTACAGAAAGACATCCTCAGCATTCCCTCATGCACAATTTTGAAACAACCATAAGACAGAGGGCAGAGCCAAGATGGCAGTGTAGAAGCAGAAAAACTCCATGTGCTCCCCCAATAACCACCTCAAAAAACAATAAAATTTACTCTAAAAAAACTTTAGAGCTACAGAACCCATGAAGTGACAAAGAAAAACAAATCTCCCACTAAAGGCAACCCAGCAGGCAAACAGGAAGAGTCCATTGCAGCACCGTGGGAGCATACCCAGACCTGAGGAAGCCTGTGGTTTTAGCCCCAGGGCAACCCCTGACCAGCTGCAGCTGGAGGTAATTTAGGGGAATGAATCACCAGCAGCTCTGGTAGTTTCCAGAATTAGCTACCAATAAATGCCAAACACAAAGTGAGAGGTCAGTGTGGCCTCTGGGAAAAAGGGGTCTGGGAGTGCTGTCCAGCCTCTGCCCCTGGAGAGAGAAGCAGCTGAGGTATAGCAGCCATCACTGAATGGGTGCTTCAGAGTTTCTGGCCTACAGATTATAGGGGGACCAAGCAACCATCCTGAGGGAAAATCACTCTTTCTTTAACCTGCTTGGATCAGAATTGCTATATAGGGTGGAGGTCCTAGGGTGTGTGACCAGGTGCCAGAGCTCATGGAGGCTTCAGATAAGGCAGCCAACTAATAGCTCTGGCTGCTGAGAAAACCCCAGCAATTTGGGAAAAAAAGCTCTCCTCTCTGAAAGCAGAATTCTACTGTAGCAAAAAGCTTAAAAGTCAAGTAATTGAGTGGCAACATGAACAAGCAAAGGAAGCACAGCAAGCTCTGCAATCTAACTTTACATTCCTATTTTGGGGACCAAAAGGATCAAAGCATGGAACAGGAGGAAGACAACAATGTAAGACTACTGCACCAAAAGTTTCTAAGATAAATATGAATTGGTTACAAGACATAGAGGAGCTTAAGAAGGATTATGAATACCAGATAAGAGAAGTGGAAGAAAAACTGGGAAGAGAAATGAGAGTGATGCAAGAAAATCATGAGAGTCAACAACTTGACTAAAGAAAACACCATCTTAAAAACAGACTAATTCAAGTGGCAAAAGAGGCCTAAAAAAGCCAAAGAGGAGAAGCATGCCTTAAAAAGCCAAATTTGTCAGACAGAAAAAGAATCTCAAAAACTCTTTCAGAATTATATTGGAGCAAATACAAACTAGTGACTTTATGAGAAATCAAGATACTATTAAACAGATTCAAACAAATGAAATGATAGAAGACAATGTGAAATATCTCATTGGAAAAACAACTGACCTGGAAAATAGATCCAGGAGAGATAATTGAAAAATTATTGGACTACCTGAAAGCCATGATCAAAAAAAAAAAAAGAATCTAGAAATCATCATTCAAGAAATCACGAAATTCTCAAGGAAAATTGCCCTGATGTTTTAGAACCAGAGGGCAAAATAGAGGTTGAAAGAATCCACCAGTCACCTCTTGAAAAAGATCCCATAAAGAATACTCCTAGGAATATTATAGCCAGATTCTGGAGTTCCCAGATCAAGGAGAAAATATTATAAGCCGCCAAGAAGAAACAATTTGAATATTGTGGAAACACAATCAGGATAGCACAGGGTATGGCAGCTTCAACAGTGGGGTATCAAAGGGCTTGGGATTTGATATTTCAGAGGTGAAAGGAACTGGGATAGAAACAAAGAATCATGTACTCAGCAAAACTGAGTATCATGTTTCAGGGGACAGTATGGTCATTCAAAGAAATAAAGGACTTTCAAGCATTCTTGATGAAAAAACCAGAGTTGAATTGAAAATTTGACATTCAGATACGAGAAGCAAGAGAAGCATGAGAAGGTAAACAGGGAAAAGAAATCATAAGAAACTTATCAAAGTTGAACTATTTATATTCCTACATGGAAAAATGTTAATTGTAATATGTTAAAGTGTAACATGTAAATCAAATGTTTAAAAAACATTATTTTTTACATGCAACTGGGAAATCAGATATACAGGCACTGGGGTATAGAGATCCATCTTGCCCTACTGGAAAGTTGGAGGAGGGATGGGGGATGATATAGGATAGAGCAGATTGGGGGAAGGGTATAGAGTGGGATTGCTGTTTTGGAGTGGTGGGTAGGGGAAAGACGGGGAGAAAATTTGTAACTCGCAAACTTGTGGAAATGAATGATGTAAACCAAAAATAAAATTTTAATTTAATTTAAATTTTAATTTATTTTAAAATTTAAATTAAAAAACAGTTATAACATACAACATAATATAATGGGAACACATTTGGAGGCTAGGAAATATCTTAGAATCATAGATCACTAGAGCAGAAAAACAAACACCACCACCTAGTACCATGATCATTTCATATACGAGGAAACAGGCAAAGAGACATGGGAGTAAGTCAAGATAACACAGCTACTTAATAACAAAGTTGAGAATATAACTAAGCTCTTCTAACTTTTATTTCAATTATCCTTTCCCCATAAGATACTTATATTACTCTATTCTAAGGTATAAATTATAGGAATAAGTTATGGTTAGAAGTAGAGAATCACTCCCACTTCTACAAAGAAGTGGGCACATAGTCTTTTTCTCCTGTCCTTTTGGGGACCACGTTTGATAAATATAATTTTAAAACATTTGATTTCTTAAGTTTTGTTGCTATCTTGCCTATTATTGAATTGTTCTAAATATTGTTTCCCTGGTTTTGCTTCCTTTAATTTGCATTAGTTCATATGTCTTCTTTGTGTTTGATATTTTTTTTTCTGTGATTTTAGAATTAGTTCTTTGTTGAGGTGAGTTTGGGTGTGTGTAGCACTGAATAAGGAATACTAGGCTTTTTCCCCCATGCATTGGTTAGTTTAACTGAACTTTTTTCTCTTTTCTTTACTCTTTATTTATAGAGATAATTCTCTGGAAGTGGAGACATGTACTTTGACAAAAGGAAGTGATGTACAAAAAAAAAGATATATCAATAAAATATATTTTTTAAAAGAAGCAGGTGATAAGAAGGAAATTTAGTTAAGTGTGATAACTTGGAACCCTGAAGAAGAAAAAAAGACGTCAAAAACAAAGATTGTGGAACTTTGGCTATGTAGAGGTAAGAAAGAAAAGGATTTTGAGGTCATAGTGAAGAACAATTTTCATTCCAAGTGATTAAAAAACAATTATGGTACTGTAATGTATAAATAGAGGAGTAATAATATCATGAGGTGATCACCCCATTATACTTAATACTAACCAGATCTCTATCAGAATAATGTGTTATGTTCTGGGATAAGTGATTAAAGAGGGATGTGGTCAATTTGAAGAGTATTCAGTTGAGAGCCACAAAGATAATTAAAGTGCTGGAAAGTACGGCTTTGGAGAAAAGGTTAGAGAAATTTGGTTTATTCAACCTGAATAAGAGGAGGCTGAAGGGAAATTTGATAATAGTCTCCAATAATATTAAGGGCTTTTACATAGGGGATAATAACCAGCCATATTGTCCTTTTCTATTGGGGACAGATATGGTGAAAAGAGGATTATATTGTATCCTGTAGGAACTGTTAGTTAAAAGAAAATGTTTCCTGACAATCAGAATTATTAAATAAAGAAAAGAATTTAAGATAAAGATTGTACAACCATTCTCTGGGAGTTTGAAATTGTTAATAGATTCTCTTATTTCTGGGATTGTTTAAATATAATCATGCATATCTGGGAAGGCATAAAAAGATAATAATTCAAGTACCTTTTTAAATTAGCTCCCTCTGATATACTTAATTTTCTGAATTGTTCTTGTCTTAATGTTTATAGTTTTCAAGTTAAAGCAACTTTAAGTACATACAGACATAAGATGTTAGGAGCCATATTAGATACTGAAGAGATTATATACAAGACCAGCAATTAGAATCAAAACCACACACACACACACACACACACACACACACACACACACACACACACCTTCCCTGACCTAAAGGAGTATATAGTGTAGACTCCTGCTGCTACTTAGCAATCTTTTCATTCAACTTGTCTAGCATTCTGAGGGATGTTGTCAAAAGTATTTTATACTTGGATTCAGATGATCTAGGTTCAGATCTGGCCTCTTCCTTGAGTTATAACTAGGAAGTTCTGCACTGGAACAAGTTGCATGAAGTCAACCTTCAATGGTAGGAAAAAAAGGAGCCCATGTATAGTGGCTTGAGTCTCCTGTGGTGGGAGGAATTGGAATAGAAATAATTCACCCCAGATCAGAAGCTTCCTATTTTTAGTTATCCCTAATAGCACGTTTTTATGGTAGGATAGAACCAAAAATAGATGACCAATAATTATAGAATAGCTAAACAAATTGTGATATGTGAAAATAGTGGAACATACCTGCTTTAAAAGAAATATTCAGCATGTTAATTACAAAGAATTATGGAAAGATTTGCATGAACTGATATGAGGTAAAGTAAGCAGAACCAGGAAAACAATACAAAAAATGACCACAAAAATGTAAATGGAAAGAACATCAAACACAAAATAATTGAAGCTGAATGTTGTGAAATTATAAAGAATAAGCTTGGCACCAAAGAAGAGGGATGGGAAGATAACTCTCCCAATCTTTTTCAAACATTTGTGGGGGTGCGGTTGCACATAGATATGAAACATTGTTCATGTGGGTTTTTTCAATATATTGATGGCATTGATTTTTTTTCTCTTTTTTCACTTTAACTTTTTTTTTAATAAAAGATGGCTTTCAGGGAGAGATAAAGACGTAAATTTAGGTGATATAAAAACAAAACATAAAAATAAATAATCTATCTTAAAGAGTTCTGGCAACTGTGTTAAGTTCTAGTACTTCTATGAAACTGTATAATTCACATGTAAAATCAGCACATTCTAAGCTAGTCACAACTCTGGCTCTGCCATTTACTTACTACCTCTGTGGAAACTTCAAACTTTCATATGAATCTGAATTCCCAGTCTTCTTGTACAAAGCAAAAGATTGACAAAAGGGCATATGGGCATTGGGGGTAGCAAAGATTCTCAGAAAGGGGATTTCCTGACCTGGGCTTTCTCATTCTGTGGCAAAAGATGGTCAAGTTCATTCTAGAAAGGTCAAGTTACCAACAGTTTTTTTTTTTCAATTTGGCTAAAGGCTAAGATAACATGTAGCTAGCCACCTATGGAGTCAGATTTAAAAGAAGCATGGTGTTGAACATATTGAAGGAGGAAGGACTAAAGAAGACCCAAATTTGTTAGCATGTTGGAAAAGTTGCATTGACTGAAAATACTTCAATTCATAATTTCCTCCCTTGATTATTATTGTAATTCCCTATGGTTTCCCTGTAGTTCTTAGTGCCAAAACTCTTTTAAATCACCTAAAAAGATAATGTACTGTTTCTAGGAAATGGATGTAGGCAAACCTCATGGGTTGAGGTTGGCATTCAGAGAAGGAGGGCCTATCAATATCACAAGCTCTTTCAATGATCAGTTCCAGTACTACTTCATTTCTAAGTTCTATCTTGATCTCCCTATTTGTTGATGTCCTCCTCCACATAGATAACTTATATGTTTTGTAAAATGTCCTATATTGGTTAATTATAAATGTGTTGCATTTCCCCAAGTAAATTGTAAATTTGAAGGCAGGGACCACAACACTTTTCTGCTTGTCTCTGTAGCACATAGCACAATATTGGGTCACATTTAAGTCATCTAGTCAAGGCACATTGATTAATTAAATGAGGTGATAATAATGAAAACTTAATGGCCCACCTGCAAAACATTTCCTAATACTTCCTGATGGATGAAAAAAAAAGCTGTATGGAAAGAGGTCACAAGTGATAACAATCTTTATTTTCTGCTGTTTCTGTGCTAGTTTTGCCAGAGAGCATTGACTAGTTTCAGAAAACACCTATTGTGGGTCTTCCTCAAGACAGACACAGTGAGTTACAGCAATTAGGGAAATGATATGTTAAGGTAAAGATCTGTGACCAGGGTAATATGAAGTGTAAGATGTATGGCATGCATGCATGTATCTGCAAATTGTGTGAAGCCATATACATGTATAAATGTGCATTGCACATTTGTATGTACATGTAATGCATGCAAAAGGATAGAATTCTAAACTGAGGAAATGTAATAATGATTAAGAAGCAGTAGGAAGTACAATCTTGATACTTTTTTCAAACTTAAGGGTTTTTTTAGAGGAAGTTTAGTTTTTGTTTTTTTTTTCATGGTCAACTTTAGAAAGGCCCCACTTCCTCCCATTGACTTTTCTGCACCAAAAAAGCCAGTGTTTTCCTATAACATTCTATAGAAAGAACAACCAGGAGTTACATTTGGGACCGATTCATGGAGTTGTTTCTATACCTACTGCAAAAGCTTCTTTAGAGAGTTGGGGCCCCACATTTCATTTTTTCCCCACATTTCTTATGAAAGATGAGACATTGCCCCTCTCATTAGGTTTACTGAAAATGTTTCTTACAAGCAAGAGACTCAATAGAACCAAATATTTTAGGCATATTCAACCCAAGTTATGTGTCCAGTGGTCCTGTGTTTGTGCAGGTGCATATGTGTGTACATGTTGACTGTTCAGTGTTGTGATCCTCATATAATTTATAGTTGGGGAGAATAGGCTTTCTTTTTTTTTTTTTTTTTGCTTTTTTGGAGGGCCATTGGGGTTAAGTAACTTGCCCAAGGTCACACGGCTAGGTTTTTGTTTGTGTGTGTGTTAAGTGTCTGAGGCCAGATCCAAACTCAGGTCCTTCTGACTCCAGGGCCGACACTCTACTCACTGTGCTACCTAGTCGCCCCCGAGAATAGGCTTTCTTTAAGAGATATTACTGGTCTATGTCTGTGTAGAGTTCTAGAAGAAATAAGAAGCTCCTTATGAGTCCACTGGGATTTTCAAAGGATGATCCTGTGATGCTCCACATAAGCATATTAGTTTTTGTTGTCACCTTATCACCTCTCACTGGGACTATGGCAATAGCCTCCCAACTGGTCTCTTTGTATCAAGTCTTTCCCCACTCCATTGTACAAAAGAAGCATAAAAAGGTAAACAGGAAAGGGAAATCATAAGGAATTAACAAGATTAAATTGTTTATATTCTTACATGGGAAGATGATAATTGTAACTCATGGGAACTTTCTCATTATTAGGGTAGTTAGGAGTATATATAGATGGAGGGCACAGGTACACAGTGAATGTGAAGGGATATCTAAAAATAAAATTAAGGGATGAGAGAGGAATGTACTGGGAGAAAGGGCGAGGAAGAGGTGGAATGGGATAAATTATCTCACATAAAAGAAGTAAGAAAAATGGTTTTACAGTGGAAGGGAAGAAGGGGGAGGTGAGGGGGAATGAGTAAACCTTACTCTCATCACAGAATTGGCTCAAAGAAGTGATATCAATGTACTCAGTTGGGTATGGAAATCTATCTTACCCTACTAGGAAGTAGGACGGGTAGTGAATAAGAGAAGGGATGGGTGATAGAAGGGAGGGCAGACTGTGGGAGGGGTAGTCAGAAGCAAAGCATTTTTGAGGAGGGTATAATGGAAATGCAAATTTAAAAATCTTTCCTGCCCCTAGCTTAAGTGCACCTGGAGCCTGTGGTAGGAGGCTTGTTTTTCAGGAAAGTCCACACCTTGATACTTTGTGATTGGGCAGTGGGTCAAGAAGGTTGTTACATTCTCTGAGCCAGGAGAAGGTTATATAAACCCTGATGGGAGGCTTTGCTTTGGGGCTCACTTTGAGAAGTGTTGTGTGATTTGACCAGATGAGACTCTGGGAAGCCGTTGTTGAGAGCCCCCCGGCTTTGAAAACCCAGAAGTTGATGCTTCCCTCTCTGGTAACTGTGATTTAGTATTGATGTAATGGTTGGACAGTTTGGAAGCCTGTCTGTTTGATCTGTAAGTTCTGTAACTCTGAAGTTCAGGGTGCTGACCTTTTCCCCCTGAACTAGGTAATATATGTTTGTTTGATTAAAGTAAGCTTGTTAACCCAATTTGAGTTGCTTTCCTTTCAAAAAGCAGATCTAAGAACCTGTGTTGGCAGCCACCCTGGGGATGTTTGGGTGCTTGCTGCTACAGAGGGACAAGGTGAAAGGAGAGAGATAATAGAATAAACTGGGAGAAAAATAAGATTGAGGGAAATACAGTTAGCAATAGTAACTGAAAAAAATTTAAATCAGGTATCTCTGATAAAGACCTCATTTCTCAAACATATAAAGAAGTCAAATTTCTAAAAGTTATGCCCCAGTTGATAAATGATCAAAAGGTATGTACAGTTTTCAGATGAAAGCAATCAAATCTATCTATAGCTATATGAAAAAATACTCTAACTTACTATTGGTTGGAGAAATGCAAATTAAAACAATTCTGAGGTACTACCTCATACCTATTAAATTAGCTAATAGGACAGAAAAGGAAAATTACAAATAGTAGAGGGGATGTGTGAAAAATGAGACATAAAAGCACTAGTTGTGAACTGATTCAGCCATTCTGTAGAGCACTTTAGAACAATGCCCAAAGGGCTATCAAACCATGCCTACGCTTTGATCTAATAATATCACTACTAGGTCTGTATCCCAAAAGAAATTTAAAAAAGGAAAACTACCTATATGTACAAAAATATTTATAACAACTCTTTTCTGGTGGCAAAGAATTGGAAACTGAGGGATTGCCCATTAACTGATAAATGTCTGAAGAAGTTGAGGTATGTGGGGCGGCTAGGGGGCGCAGTGAGTAGAGCGTTGGCCCTGGAGTCAGAAGGACCTGAGTTCAGATCCAACCTCAGACATTTAAGGCACACACAAAGAAACAAAAATAAAACCTAACCATGTGACCTTGGGCAAGTTACTTAACCCCAATAGCCCTCCAAAAACAAAACAAAACAAAAGAAGTTGAGGTATGTGATTGTGATGGAATACACCATGGGAAATGGTGAGTGGGATGTTCTCAATAAAGCCTGGAGAGACTTGCATGAGCTGATGCAAAATGAACTATACTGTGTATAAAGTAACAATATTGTAAGGTGATCAAATGTGAATGACTTAGCTATTCTCAGCAATACAATGATCTAAAACAATTCTAAAAGACTAGTGATGAAAAGTGCTATCCATCTCCAGATAAGGTATTGATGGTGTCTGAATATAGATTGAAGCATACTTTTTTTTTGCTTTATTTATTTTTCTTGAGAGTTTTTTATGGTGGCCTATGTTTTCTTTCACAACATGACTACTATGAAAATGTTTTGCATGACAACATGTGTATGACCTATTTTGAGTTGCTTGCCTTCTCCTGGAGGAGTGGGGGATGAGGAGGGAGGAAGAGAGAGAATTTGGCACTCCAAATTAAAAAAAAATGAATGTCAAAATTGTTTTTACATGTCACTGGGGAAATATAAAATATTAAAAAAAACTTTTTTGAAGGTACTTCAGACATGACCCTCTCTCCACATGAAATTTGAATGTCCTGAAAAAAAAAGGCCTTATGTCACATAACTGGGACTTCATTGATCAGACCTGTAACATTGTTCTATGCAGCACTAGATTTCTTTTAAACCTGTATCTTCACCCTTGCTCTCTGATTTTCACACTCTCTGCATCTTCTGCCCTCAGAACAATTTACTCTATTCACATGACTCTGCCTTTCTGGTTACCCTCTTCTGTATTAGTTAATAGTTAGTTAATTAGTTATTTAGGTAATTAGTAATTTAGTTAATTAGTAATAATTAGTTAATCCTTCTCAAAGATTCCCTACCATGCTAAGAGATACTCTGCCCAAATCATTACCCTTTTATGTTGGCCATAGTGCCTGTATTTCTCACTAGTAGAATTATTCATTAACAGTTTTTTGAGACTTTTATTGTAGGTCCTATGTTAATATCATGTTAACTAGTCACTACATTTACAGGGATTATTTCATTTGGTTAATCATCCTTTGTCTTACATTTTTAGTTAGAGAAGAGGGGAATGGGGCATTAGGCACCAGATTGTGATGTTAGATGATGCTCCTGTATGGGATCTGGGACAACCAGGAAACAGAGAGCAAGAGGGCACCAGTTCCCTTTGCCAAGGATGGAGGAGGTAGGTTTAAAGAAAGGACACAACAGAAGAATAAATAGTGAGTAAACTTGGTTGACTTACTAATTTTGTCTCGTGCCTTTTTTGCATCCTTTTTTATTACTGCCTTTAGCTGTTCTTCCTAATGAAGTAGGTTTCCTTCCTGGTTAATCTGCTTTATAAAAGGCAATGAAAAACATAAATTCACAAAGTTTACAGAATACTTAAAAGGCATAAAAATACTATCACCTGACTCCAAAAAGATGAGAAAAGATCTAGATTATTGATTGCCCTCCAGTGACATCCCATCACTACGACATCTTTACTTTAGGCAAAGGCCCTAGAACAAGACACATCTCAAACCAAGTCTATTCTTTGGGGGCAGAGGTTTTGACACCCAGAGCAGCTGTTGAACTATAGCTTAAAAGGAAAAATAGAAAATGTCTTCACTCCCTCAACAAATGGTTGCCTCAAGCTCCTTACTTCGATCCTTTGTGGCCTAAAGAAAAACAATCTTTCTGAAAATTATTTTTAAAACCCATCCTTTCTTCCAGCTCTTGTCAACTACTTTCATCTGTCTTTTCTTTTAAAATATTCTAACAAGCTCATCCTTTCCAACATCATCCTTGCTGGCAATAGATGGCTTTTGCTGGGATGTTAATATGGTTCCCTTAACAGAATGTTCTTATAGCTCTTTTGCTAAGTATTATAAAACCTCATTTATTTAAAGTGTTGAATGTAATTTTTTTCATTAATTAAAGACTTTATATACCACATATAATACTATTATATATACATATTATAACGGTAGTAGATGATAAATTCCCCTGATAAAATAATTTTTCATTCTATGCCAACAAAGTGTTGAGATGAAAAGCTGGTCATGCAGAAAATGTTAAGACTATAAACATTTTTCCTCTTCCACCACTTCAAAAGCAGGCAGTTATTTTAACATCTTCTCTGTCATTTTCCCAGGTAGCCAGTAAAACATACCCACCTTTCACATATTGAAAACGCTTGCTGCTCATCATAGAAAAGAATCAGAGGACTAAGAAGTATTCATAAGACATGCATATTAATTCTGAAAGTAGGGCAAAATAACCCCAAGATGGCAGAAAAATAAGTAAAAGTGACAGGCAGGAAAAGAAACAAATAAACAGAGAAAAATAATAGCACATAAGAGTCAAATAGGCAGAAGCAACAGCTTAGCAGATATGGCAAAATACATCAGCTGTACTAAAAAAAATAATAACTCCTGAATACTCAGTGAAAACTCCCAAGGAAAAATACATTTAAGGAGGAAAAAAGATTCAGAATAGATAGTAATAATGATTACAACTTTTCATCACAACTTTCCATTACTTAAGAATGTACTGCTTAAATTAAAACAAAACAAAACAAAACAAAACAAATTGAATCAAATGTAAGGGCTGTTCCTTTCTTTAAAATTTGCAAGGAACCCCCCATAAAATTCTAACTTAGAGCACCTTAGGTGGCCTACAGCCTAAACTGTGTAGGTTTTAAAGCACCAACTCAGGCACCTAGAGTGGGAAAAAAGGAGACAGCCTTAAATTGAAGTTTGATTTTTTTATAACTGTTTTTCAATAAAATTTGTGTCCTTTGTTATCTCACATATTTCATTTTATGGATTTAAAAATATTATTCTGAGAACAAGTTACTTCACACTGCCAAAGGTGTCCATGACACCAAAAATTAAAGAATTACTGGCCAAGCACCTAACCATATTTTGGATGTCCCTCTGAGCCTTCTGACCAACATAAACTAATGATATTATTGAGCTTTCACATTCTCCAAAATAAGGGAAAGGCTCAAACTCCTTGAAAGGAAATTGGTCATAATGAGAGTTCTTCTATTAAAAATTTATATATATATATATATATATTATATATATATTACATATATATTAATGTGCTCAATTATAAGCATATTATACTGAAGTTTACAAGGTGTATTTTTCACACCAATACTTTGAGGTTTTTATATTTTATCCACTTTTGACAAATAAGGAAACTGAGTCTCAGAGAGATTAAATCATTTGTCACAGTCATAACACTAGGGATTATTATGATTAGGACTAAAATTTAGTATTTCTAAATTCAAATCCAGGATTCAGAAACTGTACCATGAAAAATGACTATACCATGAGAGTTCTCATACAATTCACAATGGGAATAGGATTGAGATTATGTAGCTGGCACTGCAACTGTGAGGTGAAATCCAGAAACTCCATCCACACCTGATTATATTTTATTTAGGCAAGGTAATTGCTCCAACCAATGCTGGTATATTGATGTCAGGTCACCCAAGTTTTGTGAGGTTCTGTGATTTCTGATAATCACAGGTTCTCATTTGTTTTCAGTCCTTTCACTCCTTGTTCCTTTCTGTCTCTATTTCATGTGACCTTATGTACTATCAATATGTTATATATGGTCATAAACTTTGGTTGAACATGGGTTTCTTCCAGTCTGAAAAAACAGTACATTAAAGAGGGCATTTTAGTGGTAATGTCATGTTTCAGAAATTTGGCCTAGACCATCCACAGTAGAACTCATTTACCTTAGAGAAAGGATGACTGGCATGATGCAGTAAAACATGTCAAATATGCCAGCTCTAATGATACCAGCTTCCCTTAACCTGGGTACTTTGTAAGACATTGGTGGAGAATAGGTTTGGAAATTTTAGAAGTTACAAGTGGTAACTGCCTTAGTGGTGGCATATCAGGAGTTGCCTTAGAAATGACTAATAAGGAGGGACAAGTGACATTTAGCATTTAGAAGCTGAGAGGTAGAAAAACATTTGAAGGAATAGTGCCAATGATGAACAAGGAAAGTCACTTCCTAAGGATGATTTCAAGACCGAGCTCTCTGTAATTCATGTAATATTGTAAAGAATGAGGTACAATGCAAATTTAAGGTGGGGAACACAATATATTAATGAATTTCAGTGACTGCAACTTTTGGGGGAATAATACAATACAGTACAAATAGATTGTATGGGAGACTTAATAAATTATTTTGAGAATTGGCTATTGGTTCCCAGTAGATAAATGGTGAAAAATATGAAGAGGTGGTTTCCAAGCAAAGAAATCCAAGTTATCAACAAACACATTAAAAAATTTAAATCCCTTCCAAAATGTGAAGGTCCATCTCTTAAACAGTAGACTGGCAAAGATGACAAAAAATTAAAATGGTAACTACTTGAAAGGACTGTGGGAGGTCAGTCACACTGTTGTTAGACATGTGAATTCATCTAACTATATCAGAAAGTAATTTGGAACCATATTCAAAATATTACTAAAATATAAATACACTCTGACTCAGCAATATTACTATTAGACCTATACCCCAAGGAGGTCAATGATGGATAGAAAAGAACCAGAGGTATGAACATTTGTAATAGTGATTGTTGTTGTGGCAAAGAACTAGAAACCAAGCATATCGTAATTCATTGTCATGTGATTGAATAAGCTGTGGTATATATACATACTGAAATATCATTGTGCCATAAAAATGATGAATATGATGGATTGAGAGAAACCTAGAAAAATGTGTATGACTTGATGGAGAGTGAACTAAATAAAAGCAGAAGAATAACTTCTGCATCGACCACAATACTGTAAGGATGAAAACTTCAAACTACTTAGAACTTTGAATAAAGCAATCAAAAATCATGAAATTAAAAGACTGATCATGAAACATCCCTCCCACCAGTTTAGAGAAAATTGAAAGACAATACGTAGAGAAAGAAACATGTTTTCAAACAAAGCCAATGTATTTATTTGCTCTGATTAATTATACTTACTTGTTCCTTTGGAAAGTTGTTTTTTGGGGTTTTTTACATTTTTATGGAGCTGGTGGATAATGTGTTTCATTTTGTTTTTCAAAAAATAAAAGAGGAAAATTTGATTAGTGGGTCCTAGGGTTAAAACAGAAATTAAACCTGATGGTCCAAGTTAGATATTATGAATGAGAAAAGAAATGTGCCTCTGCTTAGACAATCTAGCCATGAGCTAGGAGAAGAGTAAAAGAGCCTGGAGTTGAAGCAAGTCTGATATAACCATCTCTAGTCAGGATAGGGCACTGGCACAAACAGTTTTAGTTGAACTAGCTTAATTCACATAAGAGCTAAATAACAAGCAGGTAGGACGAATCAATTCAAATGTAGAGAAATGGCTAATTGGGGATGAGATAAAGCTGTTTTTGCTTGAGGGATAAAGCCCAACAGAAATTGAAGGGAGGAGAAGTTTTTGAGGAGAGATACTCATTTACTGTCAGAACTTCCCTGTCAGTAGAGGAACTTTCCATAGCTGTGAGTAGGTAGGGGCAGATTGGGGATGGGGGAGAAGAAAAAAAAAGCTGTAATTGGTTCTGAAGCATTAGGTTGTTACATTTCTCAAAGCCTGGTTAGAAAGTCTGGCATGTCTTCAGATTAAAAGGTAGGTACTGAATACACAGTAGGGCCTTTGAGAGGAAGTGACATGCGTTATTAATGCCATTCCATTAACTTGGTAGAGAGTGAAATAGAAGGCTTGTAGGTCTGAACAATCTAATCTGGACAAAATAATTGCCATATTAAATATGATGTAGGCTGATATAGTTTCTTCAAGCAGGAACCTTCTTATTTCAACTTCAGGGACCTTCAGAGGACTAGTGATCTTAATGACACACAAGTGAATTGAGATAGCTCTGAATATTGAGAACTGCAAGATATGAAGGCAAGGAAAATAAAAAAACTGCTTTCCCCTTGAAACTGTGATTGTTCTATCAATATGATGGGAGCATTACCTCCACAGAGGTGCATTTTTCTGCTCTTATATAAACAAAGCAAGAAAAGTAAACATTGCAGGTATATATACAGCAAAATATGAAGAAGAGATTTACTGTTCATCTTGATTGCCTCTATTCTTTGAAACTAAAGTGAACAGGGAAGACTTACGTAGATCCCTCATTTGACTAAAAGGTGTTCTAAAAAAAACCCTGAGTTTTATTTACTACTCTTTATTTTAGTCATTCTGAAAAGAACCTAAAATGGCCTGCTTTTGTGCCAAACTGGATTATAATCTTGTTAAAAAAAAAAAAAAACAGGGCCTAGAAAGATGGGAAGATGGATTTTCATGAATAAAATAGGTAATTGGAACATGGACAAGATTAAACTTTTTGGACTAATACACTGGAACTTTTAGAATTTAATTAATAGTGTTATCATGAATATTCTAGATTATATTGTTCTTTCTTGACCTGATAATTCATATTTTCCAAATCATGAGAAGGCACACACCCATTCTTTTTTTTTTAAACAAATGCTTTATTAACTTCTGTTTTACATCATTCATTTCCGCCAGATTTTGAGTTACAATCATTTTCACCCCATTATTCCCCTACCCAACCTCCCAGAATAGCAGTCCCACAAGATATCGTTTCCTCCAATCTGCTCTTCCCCATACCTTCTCCCATGCCCCCTTCGACTTTTCCATTAGAGGAAGGTGAATCTTTGTGTCCCAATGCCTGCACATCTTATCTCCCAATTATAAGCAAAAGAGTATTAATAATAGTATTTATATATATTTGAAACATTTAATCTTAAGACCTCAAATTTCAGATCCATTTCCTTCCTCCCTTGTCACCCATTCCCTCTGGGGAGATAGGTAATTCAGTATATGTTGTACATGTCTAGCTATGCAAAACATTACCATAGTAGATATATTGTACAAGGCTGCTTATAATTCCCTCCCACTCATCCCACCCCCCACCTGGTCCATTCCCTACATGATCCTGTCCCTCTTCTATAGTGGGTACTTCTAACCTCCCCTCCTCCCATGGATGCCCCCCCCATCAATCATCCCTCCTCTCATCCCACTTCCCCCTGTTCTGCTGCAGGTTGAGATATCCCATTTAGTATGTATGTCATTCTCTCCCTGAACCAAATTCAATGAGAATGTGGATTTGCCTTTTTTTTTCCCTTCCTATTCTCCCCCTCCATTGCAACCACTTCCCCTTGCTTCTTCTACATGAGATAGTTTACCCTACCCTGTCTTTCCCCATCCCCTCTGGCCACTTTCCTCTCTCACCTCATAATTTCATCCCTTGAATATTCTCCCTTCCCAACAAATTCAACCTATGCCCTCTATCCATATACACACACATTCACATATGTATTCATATGACCACACACCCTTCTTCCATTATTTTCCTAGTGAGAAAGATATCATCACCCACAGTTATTGTTTTTCCATATAGGAGTGTAAATAGTTCAACTTTGATAAGTTCCTTTTGATTTCTTTTCCCTGATTACCTTCTCAGGCATCTCTTGCTTCTTGTGTCTGGATGTCAAATTTTCTATTCAATTCTGGTTTTTTCCTCAAGAATGCTTGAAAGTCCTCTATTCCACTGAATGACCATATTTTCCCCTGAAACAAAATACTCAGTTTTGCTGGGTAGGTGACCCTTGGGTTCATTCCCAGTTCTTTTGCCCTCTGGAATATCATATTCCATGCCCTTCGATCCCTCAGTGTAGAAGCTGCCAGGTCCTGGGCTATTCTGATTGTATTTCCACAATATTGAAATTGTTTCTTCCTGGCTGCTTGTAGTATTTTCTCCTTGATCTGGGGATTCTGGAACCTGGCTATAATATTCCTGGGAGTTTTCTTTTTGGGATCTTTTTCAGGAGGTGATCGGTGGATTTTTTCAACCTCTATTTTGCCCTCTGGATCTAAAACATCAGGGCAGTTTTCCTTGAGAATTTCTTGAAGGGTGATTTCTAGGTTCTTTCTTTGATCATGGATTTCAGGTAGTCCAATGATTTTTAAATTGTCTCTCCTGGATCTATTTTCCAGGTCAGTGGTTTTTCCCATGAGATATTTCACATTGCCTTCTAATCTTTCATTTGTTTGGATCTGCTTAACAGCATCTTGATTTCTCATAAAGTCATTAGCTTCCATTTGCTCCAGTCTAACTCTGAAGGAATGAATCTCATCAGTGAACTTTTGAGATTCTTTTTCCATCTGGCAAATTCGACTTTTTAAGGCATTCTTCTCCTCATTGCCCTTTTGGGCCTCATTTGCCATTTGAGTCAGTCTATTTCTTAAGGTGTTGTTTTCCTCAGTCAGGCTGTTGACCCTCATTTCATACTTTTCCTGCATCCTTCTCATTTCTCTTTCCAAATTTTCCTCCACTTCTCTTATTTGATTTTTAAAGTCCTTCTTAAGGTCCTCTATGGCCTGCAACCCGCTCATGTTTTCCCCTGGGGCTTTTGGAGCAGGACTTCTGACCTCACAGTCCTTTTCCCGCTCTATGCCCCCAAAATAGGAGTCTAGGGTTGCATTTTTCTGTTTCCTTTGCCTTGGCATGTTGCCACTTAGTTACTTGACTTTTGGGCTTGTTGCCACACTATGGCTTTAAGGCCAGCTAGAGGAATTTTCGTCCGGAACATGTGGGGGGCAACTTCCGTTTCTGGCAAGCTATAAACCCACCCAAGACTTCCACCCTGGATCCCAATCCAGATCCAGGGAGGTTAAAGCAAGAGCGATTACCCCCCAAGACTGATCGCTGGATCTCCCTACAGTTAATTGCAGGCTGGGAGCCGGAGCTGCCTCTGAAAACTACCAAATGGCATGTCTCCTCAGAGGCTTCTAGCCCCCACGGGAGGGAGCCGATGCATTTCCCCAAATACAGGTCCCAAAGTCCATAGGATACTAACCTCTTACTTTGTCCTAGTCATGTCTATGTTGATAATTCTGGAGTCGCCAAGGCTGCTGGTGTTCTGGGGTTCCTCCAGCTAGCTGCTGGCCCTGCCGCCCTGGGGCTAAAACCTCAGCTCAAGGGGACCTGGGTTCTGCTCCGCTCTGCTTCCTGCTCTCTGCGCGGTGTTGCGTGCTGCCGGCTCCCAGACTGCTGCGCTGGTCCTTCCTGCAGGGCTGCTGGGCTGTCCTCAGCGGGAGGTTAGCTTCTCTGTGTCGTTCTGTGGGTGCTGGGGCTCCAGAAGTTGTTCAGAGTCCCCTTTTGCATAGTTTGGGGGGATTCTGGGGGCAGAGTGGCTTGGATGAGCTGTTTCTACCCCGCCATCTTGGCTCCACCCCCCTCATACTTCTTAAACAAGGATATTTCTCTCTCTCATTTCTCTCTCATTCTCTCTCTCTCTCTCTCTCTCTCTCTCTCTCTCTCTTTCTCTCTCTCTCTCTCTGTGTGGCACACACCCATTCTTGAAAGGTAAATGTTAAACTGCTTGTAGCACCACGACTTTAATTTTTTTTATTGTGCTAGAAGAATGTGATTGTTTTTGTTAGCTTTCAATAAAATTCTTGGGATTTATTTTTATAGAATTTTAAAAACAATAGTGTTGAAAGGTACCTTAGAGGACACGTATTTTAATCTATTTCTTAGATTAATAATTTATTTTCTTTAGATAGTCTGTTTTTAGATCCCACTAAGGGACCCTTATCCACTTTGAGATAGCTCTATATGACAGAAAGTTTTTTTTTTCTTTTCCTCACAGCAAATCCATTGCTTTAAAATCATACTGCTCCTGTTTATGCTCTCTAGACCAAAGCACAATAAGTCTATTCCCTATTCCACAGAACAGACCTTTAAGTACTTAAGATGCCTGTCATGACCCTTTTACTTAATTTCTTCTCTAGGCTGAACACTATCAGTTTTTCAAGTCTTTCCTGATATGACAGTATCTCAACGTACTTCATTGTCATGGTTGCTTTCCTTTTGGTCTCTAGCTTATTAATGTCCTTCCTAAAATGTGATGCCCAGCACTAAACACAATGCTGCTAAACAGGAGGCCATATTGAGGCACTGTATTGAGAATGTCACCTCCATTAATACCTCTATTGATGAAGTCTAATATTTCATTTGATTTCTCATTTATCATGTCATAAGATTGACTTTTCTGAATATGATACAATGCAATAAATATAAGCCAAGCAGAACTATGAGGCTTCCCTAGAAATGAACTTTGCAGCATTTTCTTAATCAATCAGGCAGACATTAATATACTACCTACTATGTGCTAAGTACTGTGTATACAAAGAAAAAGTTAAATAGTTCCTATCTTAAAGGATCCAATATTCTCCTTAGGAGATCAAATTTGTATATACATATATGTATATATATATATATATACATTTACATATATATATGCATATAAACACACAAATATACACTTGTGTACATACAGATACATATATACATATGTGTATATGTGTGCATATACACCTATACATACACACATACTCACAGCTATCTATCTATCTATTTATCTATCTATCTAACTGTTATCAAGGTTTCATACATAGAGAATTTCAGCCCTTTCCTAACTGATTTCAGGACAAGGTATGTGTGTGGGTCCACTGTTTTACAGATACGGTTTATATATGCCCATGTAGGTCTTCTGTGATGTGACTTAAAGGTAAGCCAAGACAGCTCTCTCTAGAGTCTCTTCCCTCTATCCTTCTCCAGAGGAGAATTTTATTCCTGTCAGAAAGGGAAGCCATGGGTATGGCCAAAGGCTGTCCACTGTACTTTCCTCAGAGAGAAGAGATTTCAGGCTGAAATTATATGTATCTGTTCCCATAAATGGTATTGGCATAGGGGAAGTAATTTTTAGGCCATCAGTCATGCTTGCTATTTATATCCACCTGTCCATCCCTCCTCCTCTTGGAAGGAAGCAGGCCAAGCTTATAAGTCTCTTCCACCTAGAATTAGCTATAATTTTATTGTATATTATAGTTATTTATACATGTCTGCTGTCATGCCTATAGTCTATAAACTCCATGAGTACAGGGGCTATGTTTTATTTATTTATTGCAGGTAGCACAGCATTTCTGAACATAAACATATGATGATATTGGATTGTTGAATAAGTGGAAAGCATTACTTTCTAATATTGTTGAAAAGGCATGTTCCCCACTAATGCATTATTGTTGGAGTTGTAAACTGATCTAACCATTCTGGAGAACAATTTGAAACTATGCCCGAAGGACTATAAAATCTGTGCATACCCCTTGATCCAGTGATACCAATACTAGGTCTGTATCCCAAAGAGATTATAAAAAGGAGAAAGGACCTACATGTGCAAAAATATTTATAGCAGCTATTTTTCATGGTGGCAAAGATTTGGAAATTGAGGGGATGCCCATGAATTGGGGAAAGGTTGAACACGTTGTGGTATATGAATGAAACTGGATACGATTGTGCTATAAAAAATTATGAACAGTTTTTAGAAAAACATGAAAAGTCTTACATAAACTGATGCTGAGTGAGATGAGCAGAATAAGAGAACATTGTACACAGTAACAGCCTCCTTGTGTGATGACTGATTTTCATAGACATCTCTTCTCAGCAATACAATGATCTAAGACAATTCCAAAAGATTCATGATGGAAAATGCTATCCACATCCAGAGAAAGAACTATGGAGTCTGAATGAAGATAAAAGCATACTATTTTCTCTTTGCTGTTGCTCTTTTTGCTCTCGGACTTTCCTTTTGTTCTGATTCCTCCTCCACAATATAAGCAATGTACAAATATGTTTAATATATTAAACTGTACATTCATAGCCTATATCAGATTGCTTACCATCTTGGGAATGTGGGAGGGAAGGGAGGAAGGAAGAAAAATATTGGAACTCAAAATTGTATAAAATTGAATATTGAAAAATATCTTTACATGTAATTGGAAAAAATACTATTAAGTGGGAGGAAAGGTTTGAAAGAAAAAAAAAAGAAATGTTCCCAAGGGTGGGGCACCTGCAGCCTTGAGGCTGCATGTAACCCTCTAGGTCTTCAAGTGAGGCCCTTTGAATCCAAACTTCACAGAAAAAAATCACCTTAATAAAAAGATATTTTTCTGTAAAAGGTGGATTGTCAAAAGGCCACACCCACCCAAGGACCTAGAGGACCACATTGTGGCCTCTAGGCTGCAGGTTCCCTACCCCAATAAACTGTTGGGAATGAATGCCAGATGTATATACCTCTTTGTTTATCAGCTACTTTCATTAAAAGCACCCAAAAATCAATCAGTCAAGTTTTTCTTAAACATATGTCAAACATGGGGCTAAGAACTGATGACACAAATATAGGCAAATATCAACTTTGACTAGCTTTTATTCTAATGGAAGAAATAGTGCTTATTAAAGATAGATAGATACATAGATGGATAGATAGATAGATAGATAGATAGATAGATAGATAGATAGATAGATAGATAGAAATTTATGTTACAAACATCAATAGCCTACTAGGTGCATAGGAGTAGGTAGATGGTGGGATGGTACATTAAACTAAATATTAATGTTAACAATAGGTGTATTTTCTGCTAATCAGACAGGCAGGAAATAATTTCTAAGTCCATGCTCTTAAGACACTCACAATCTAATGGCAGAGACATCACAAACAAGTATAAGAAAGCTAATACAAGATAAACTGAAAATAAGTATACAGGAGTAAAGGACTAGAATTAAAAGGTAGCATAAAAGACTTTCCTTGGTGGGATGTTATTTGGGACTTGAATTGTCAGGGGAAACATGAGGTCGAGATAAGGAGGGAGAGAATTCCTGTTCATGGTGATAGTAGAGTACATGGAATCAGGAGATATATTTTTATTTATTTTGCTAAATATTTCCCAACTAAATGTAAAGAAAAATAGTTCTTTCTTTCTTTGATCATACGTTTTAAGTAGTCCATCTAAGTCCATAAATCATCTCTTGTTTCTGATGAAATATTTCACATTTTCATCTAGTTTTTCATTCTTTTGACTTTTTCTTAATGTTTCTTGATGTCTCAGGAAATTATTCTACTTGCATGATTCTACTTTTTAAGAAATTATTTTCTTCCCTGAGCTTTTGTACCTATTTTACTATTTGGCCAATTCTGGTTTTCTAGGGTTTTGTTTTTTGTTTGTTTGTTTTGTTTTGTTTTATTGGAAGGGGAAGGCAGGGCCATTGGGGTAAAGTGACTTGCCCACGGTCACATGGCTAGTAAGTATTAACTGTCTAAGGATAGATTTGAACTAAGATCCTCCTGACTCTAGGGCCAGTGCTCTATTCACCATGCCACCTAGCTGCCACTTTTTTTTAAAGTGTTATTTTCTTCAGTACTTTTCTGACTCTTTACCAAGCTTTATCTTTTCATAATTTTCTTCTTTTGTCCTCATTTTCCTTCATATTCTTTTTTTTTCCTTCTGGCACTATGATTTTGAAAATGAGTTTTAGTTCTTCCAGGAATTCTTGTTTGTGTCAAATTGTGTCAAATTCACTTTTTTTTCTTTAAGGTTGTGGTTGTACTTATTTTGACTGACATCTTTGTCTTTTTCTGAGTTTGTGTCTTGATCTTTCTTGTCGCCATAGTAGATTTTTCTGATCAATTTCTCTCTTTTTTATATATTTTGTCATTTAAGTAAAAGTTAGGCTCTGTTGTTGGTGTGGAGGATAGAAAGGCACTGTCTCAGTCATCAGGCTTTTTTGCACTGCTATTTTCAGAGCTAGTTCTAGGTGGTTTGAAAGTTTTTGGTGATTCCAAGGTGGTTTGATTTGGGGAGAGGTGTGTTCATCGCTCTCCTGTTCTATTTTGTTCTTATCCAGGAAGATCCCCTGATCCATTAGAATTGGAATCAATATTTCTCCTCAGGGCCCCTGTTTCCTTTTAATCAAAAGCATTCCTTTTGAAAGTGTCATGGTATGGCAGAGTATGGGGGATGGTGTGTAAAAAGACCAAAAACGTGGGGTTGGGTCTGGGGATGCTTTATGAAGGACTTTAAATTCCAAACAGAAGATTTTATACTTGATCCTGGAAGTAAGAAGGAGTCACTCACATTTCCTGAGTTGAGAGTTGGGGAGTAAAGGAGAAGATTAAATGGTCAGACCTATGCTTTAGGAAGATCATTTCTAAAATTGAGTGGAGGATATATTCAAGTGGGGAGAAATTTATGGCTGGGAGACCAAATAGTATTCTCTTAAAATTATCCAGGAGTAAGGTGGGAAAGACCTGCACTGTGTTGGTAGCAGTATCAAATGGAAGGAGAGACTGTGTAGGAGAGATGTGAAGAAATTCAAATTGGCAGGCCTTGGTATCAACTTTGATGTGGAGTGGAGGGAGGGTAAGGAGTTTAGGAATACACCTACATCTCAAACTTGGATGAGTAAGGGGATCGTGATACCCTCAACCATAAT
Source organism: Gymnobelideus leadbeateri (assembly GCA_011680675.1). Classification (NCBI taxonomy): domain Eukaryota; kingdom Metazoa; phylum Chordata; class Mammalia; order Diprotodontia; family Petauridae; genus Gymnobelideus; species Gymnobelideus leadbeateri. The sequence goes on from WOXC01005580.1 coordinate 49,014, forward strand.
AAGGATTTTGAAAGGGGAAAACATTTTGGGGAAAGACAATAAATTCAATTTGGTCATGCTGAGTTTAAAATACCTACAGAATATCCAGTTTTAGATGCTCAAAGACAGTTAAAGATGTGAAATTGCAGGTGAGTGAAAAGGGTGTGACTGGATAAGTCAATTTAAGAATCATTAGCAAAAAAATGATAATTAAAGCCATGAGAAAAGATGAATTAACTATTTGAAATAATATAGAGAGGAGAGAGTAGACGTTCCAGGAAAGACACTCGTAGGGCAGTCAAGTATAGTGTGCATGACCTGAATGAAGATCGAGTAAAGGAGATTGAAAAGATAGCTCCAGATGGTTAGCAAGGGTACCACAAGAGAGCAATGTCACACAAATCTAGATAGAAGAGACTATTAGGAAGAAGAAGGTGATCAACAATGTAAAAGCCGAAGAGGTCAAGAAGGATGAGGGATGCTTAAGGCTTAGAGTATAATATACACACATTTATACATAAATACATACACACATAACATATACATAGGCATATATAGATATATAAACACTATATATTGTATATATTGCGTATATGTGTGCATATATACACAAGTGCATGCAAACATATACATATACATACATATACATGCATGTAGACATAAATATGTATATCCATCTATCTATCTATCCATCTATCTATCCATAGATCTGTCTATCTGTCCTAGGCTTTAATTATTCTATATATAATGCAAAATTCTTCCCAGGTCTAAATAGAGAAGGCAACATATTTGTGTGAGATCCTCACTACAAACAACAATTTTCAAGCCAGAGAATCCTTCATGAGAGTCATTGTAGGACAACTAATAAGAGAATACCAGGTAAGGATTGAAGAGGCTTATATCCATTCTTGTGATGTTGTTGGTTCTATATGGTCCTCTCTACTGACACCCAGGAGAGGCTTCCAGGAGCTCATTTGTTTGTTTTCGGTATGATTAAATGACCATATGTGGGTCTTTTTCTCCTTTGAGTTCACAATGCCTGGTACAGTTCTAAGCAATAACATAATGATGTACACACTTGACCCCAACTCAGCTCAGTCAGTGCCCCTTGGGAAAAGGTGACTGGGTATCGGGCATAAGGGCATAATTCATACTTGCTTATTAATTGGAAATTTGCATACTTCAAAACAATGAAAGGTAGAAACATTACAACAGAATTTATATGGCAAGAATAAAGAAACCAAACCAAAACTACTGACAAGAAAAGTAGATTAAAATAGCTGCTAAAACAGTTATTACCTTGAAGCACTTGATAAATGTATTTATCATAAAAGGTGAAAAATTCACATCATCCTCCACATCATGCTGTTTCCTCTACACCTCAAAGAAACATATTCTTCTCACTTAAAGAAGCCCCATGAGACTAGGGCAGAGGTGGATGCAAGGGTGTGATTTTTTTTCCTACCAATGACAAATAAGGAGTTTGGAATACTAGTTATATTTCTTCTTTTCATAGGAGCCTAAGTCTTGAAAATAATATTATCAGACCATTTCTTTAGTTATAAAATGAAAAATACTAAGCCTTAGAGAAATTTCTGAACATTTTTAATAGAAGCCTATAGTCTGTAGTAGGAAAGAAAATCAAAGAATTCATTATTTATGACTAGGTACTCATCTTTAGGAATATGAAACTGTAAGGTAGGGTCAGTATTAGGGACTCAGCATTAACCTGGATTAGAGCACAACTATAGTCATGTCTTTCTGAATTAAGTTATTACGGGTACTGATGCAGGTACTAGGGACTACCCTCACACATAACACTGTAGATATATCATTTTGTTTTGTTTGACCATTCAAGAAGTGACCCAAGCCCAAACACTATATGCAGGAGACCTGTAGCATGTACCAAATCTTATTTTTCTACCATTTCTCTACTAGTTCCTTCAACTTTCTTATCCCTCAAATCAATCTTACTATGGCCAATTCAATTCAACATACACCAGCAGGCTTCTAATTATTTGGCTCCCTTTAAAAGGTCAGCAGAATTGCTGGTGCAATCAGTAGTCATTGGATTCAGCTATTTCCTGCAACCTGAAGAGAATGTCTCCTGATGCAGTGAAAGGCACTTCCCAAGCCCTTCTTCATATCGCTTTTTTATTCCTTCCTCAACCAAGTTCTGCCTACTACACTGACAAATAGTGTCAACATTTCAAATTCTTTTTTCCAAAGTTTGTAAAGATAAGTCCGTCCCCCACCTCTTTGTTTGGGGAGGGGGAGGCATTGACTGATTACTGTCCTTAACAAGTTAAATCATGAATGAATGTGACTGCTTTTCATGAAATGGAAAACTAGTCTAATTCAAACATATCTGGAAAATGCAAATAGATTTTGCTTTTAATAACTATAATTAAGGCAACATTTCATCAAACTAACAATTAATTTAAATCAAAACTAAAACAAAATAACTACATGCCAAATGATTTGTGCCCCAAAATTTTAAACCAGAGGTTTAAACTGTTTTCTCCAAATTAACAAATGATCTCTTATTTGTGAAATCTGATGGAAGAATCAGGGATGACTCTTTGATTCTAACCCAGTGTAGTTGGAATGGTAATGCTGGTATTGATATAAATAGGCAATTTTTAAAAAGAGATGAGTTTCAGAAGTCTAAGTTCCATTTAAGAAGCACAAGTGAAGTTGACTAATTTGGATTTGGTATCATAAGACTGGCATTTAGGAGAGAATATGGGGTGGGTGTGTAGATTGGGAAGCATATACAGATAAAAATTTAATCCATGGAAGCTGATGATGTCATTAGGAGAAAGGATAAAGTGAGGGAAGATAACTGAGGATAGAACCTTAGGGAATGTCCATAGTTGGTAGGCAGAAGAAAGTTCATGATCGAACAAAGAAGACTAAGAAGAAATGTTCAGACAAGTGGATGAAGAATCAAGAGTAGCAACACATCAGAATACAAGAATAGCAGTGGTAGACAAAGTCAAAAATTTCTAGAAGGACAAATAAAATAAAGAATGAGAAAACTCCATTACATTTAGCAGTGAATAGATCATTGGTCACCTTGGAGTGAGCAGTTTCAGCTGAATGGTTCAGAAGCCAGACTTCAAGGGATTGATATGTGAAGTTAAAGGGGAAATGAATAAAGACAACCTTTTCTAGTTGTTTGATTTTGAAATAGACAAGAAATATAGGATGATGGCTTAGGGGTATGGCAGGGTCAAATGACAAATGTGTTGAAGGATGAGGAAGTCCTGGATGTGCACATCATGGTGGAAAAGAAGCTAATAAATAAGGAGAAACTGAATATAACAACAACTAGAATCATCAAGGGGACAAGGTCCTAGAAGAGACAGGGGGAAATAAGAACACAAGTGAAGGAATGGGTTGTGGTAAGAAGGATTACATCTCTGCATCAGCTACTGGTACAAAGAAGGCAAGAAAGTGGAAGGATTAAATAGAAATTTGTCATGTGAAATAAGGTGTGGGGGGGAATTAGTTTCTGAAGGAAATATGGATAATGATGCCTGCATTATCATCCCCAAACTGAGAATTGTGAGAAAAGAGTTTTTTTAAATCTAAGGCATATATATTATTTATACATATATGCATACATAGATATACAATGCATAGATATACATATATTTATACATACACATATTTGTGTACAAATATACATACATATAAGAATATGCATACATATGTATATGTTTATGCATGTGTGAATATATAAATATGCCTACATATGTACACACAATGCCCACACACACACATATACACACACACATATATATAAATGAATATATAAATATACATGCACACACACAGGTAGATAAATATAGATAGATGAAACACATAAGTTTTGTGAAATAGAGGAAGGAAGCTAAGGGAGTCCAGTGGATGGTACCTTAGTAAGTGCTTAATAAATGTTTCTTGGCTGAGTGATTGATTGGTTTCAATCTTCTCCTTATGTATGTGGGGTAGTGAAGGAATGAGGGGTACAATGAAGGAACTATGGGCGTGATAGGACATTTTCAAGAGTTGTTTTGAAAAATGAGCTGGTGCATCAATAGGGAAAACATAAAAGGTTCAGCATCAAGAACTAAACTGCAGTTTATACTATGAATTTATAGTAGGTAAAATCAGCTTGCTACTTAGATACTGATTAATTTCACTGCTCATGGCATTAAATGTACTAGTGTTCTAAAACCTTTCAAAAATGTTTCTTTTTAAAGCTCTTCATGATATCCCTGATGGGCAAATCACCAGGGAATCATTTTGCACAGTGACATCAAGCTCCTCATCTCACCACTCTTTATGCAAACCTTTTAGAGTTGGATTCCCTGGTATCAGAAAGCCCCTCTATAGGAAAACATTTCAGAGAATATAATAGGAAGGCTATGGTGAACAAAATTTGCATAATTTTAGTTCATGGGAAATATCTTTTGACCTGATTAGTTGAGTCTTGATCTTTTCTATATGCTATAGGGTCAACTCTTTTCTGTTTTTATGAGCAGGGGCATGTGGTTTGGTCATCCCAGAAAAGAAAAAAAAATATGTGTAATACCCTCTTTTTATAACAACACCCACCAAAGAGTTTGAGTGAATATATTTCCTTGGCATATGTGCTCTGAAAATCATTTGCTTTTTCTTTATTGTCATCCCAATATATTGAATATTTATAACATATATTAGATATCCAATGTGTTGAATTTTGACTATCCAGGACATAGATACATAGAGCTTTGGATACTGTTTAGGCTAATTCTAATACCCTCATTTTAGCTGAAAGAAGATTACAGAATGGAGAATGTAAGAGACTTATCCAGTCGTTTAAACAGACTCATATATCTAGTAAGTCTGAATTGGGATTTAAATCCAGGCCATCCTGATTCCCAGTGCTATTATCCTCTCCATCACACCATACTACCTCAAAATCATGTACTAATGCACCTTCATCCAAGTTCTTCCAGGTTCATCCTTAGCGTGACTGACCTGCCTTTTCAGAAGAAAGGTCTTCTAGGTGCCCTCTCTGGTAGTCTTAATTTTCCCCTATAGTGTCTAATGTATTCCAAGGTAAGTAGCTTTGATCTCATATTGGATGTTTCAATATATCAAGGATCTATGGATTCATCATTCAGATTCTCTCTTCAGTCATGAAGGTCCCAATGAGTTGATAGAGAATCTTTGAGAGTGACTATGACAAAAAATTAATTAATATAAACTTAATTTAAAGACAATTAATCCTTTCTAATTTAGCTGGGCTGAGACTTGTATAAAAAGTGTGTTTGGGGGCTCAAATTAGATTTTCCACTTTGGTAGAACCTTTGAGACTTTATGCTTCCCTAGCATAGCCTTCAAAAATCTAGGGTCAACTTCAAGTCACAAAAATGTTTCAAAGGAAGATTTTGTGAAGGATAGGATAAATATAAATAGTGGTACCCCAAATAGAGTGTCACTTAGAGGGATTATTAAATCCAAAGTCCTAAAGCCCATTTCTTGCAAAGGCTCTAAAAAGTATCACCATAGTGGAGAGGAATTTAAACATCCAGGAACTCTTTTTGTCTTTCTTTATTTTCACCATATGTAATAAATATCACTGCTCTTAGTCTGGAGGATGCTTGAAGAGATCAGCTCCTTAGAATATTCCTAAAGAGCTATCAGTATTGAATGAAGGCCAGCTCAGTATGATTGTTTCTATCAACTCTTTGGGGGTTTATTACTGAACTATTGATGAGAAACTATATAATAGGACTGGCATTTCTAGAGAAGATGAAGAAAAAAGAAAACATCCCAGCATCTGTACTGGAATTCAGGATTTTCTTAAGTTCACACATATTATATACATTCATGTATAAATTTCTTCTCATTCTCTTATTTCATCCACTTAAAAAAAGAACATAAGGAACAATGTAAGAATACCCTGCAATTTTGGGGAAAGTTATATTGTAGTATAAAACAATACTTCATTTCATTACTTTTTAAAGTCAAATTGACATACATGCTGGGACTTTATAACAACTACTAATAAGACTTATCTTTCCATAGGATTCTACAATGTTTAAAGTGATTCAACTCATTTGGTAAATTTTTCAAAGTCATTTGTGTTTGGAGCAGCAGGAACAAGTACAAAATTTAGATAATACATATTTCTTGATTTTATGTTCTAGAAGGGGGATTTGACACAAATTCTGTTGACTATAATGTAAGACAATCTTGTGGTATAAGTAGGGCTATTATTATTCCCATTTCAGAGTCTGGGATAGTAAAAATGATAGTAATAACAATAATGTCTATTTCACCTAATTATAATAGCTAGTATAAATATAGTATTCCTAATTTTGAAAAGCACTTTACAAATATTTTATCTTCACAATCATCCTGGGAGTTAGGTACTAATAGCATCCCCATTTTCCAGAAGAAGAAACTGAGGATGAGAGTTGTTAAGTGACTTACCCAGAGTCGCATAGCTAGGAAGGCTTGATTTGAATAGTTCCAGTACACCATCCATTGTGCAACCAAGCTCTTATGTACCTTGTATGTTCTCATCTATTGAGCAATTACATTTTCTATTAGGATGCGAGGTTATTGAGGGCAAAGGCTGTATTTTTGTCTATTTTTTTTAAACAAATGCTTTATTAACTTCTGTTTTACATCATTGATTTCTGCTAGATTTTGAGTTACAATCATCCCCCCCCCCTGTTTTTTTCCCCTACCCACCCTCCCAGAATAGCAGTCCCACAAGATATCTCTTCCTCCAATCTGCTCTCTCCCATACCTTCTCCCATACCCCCTTTGACTTTTCCATTAGAGGAAGGTGAATCTTTGTGTCCCAATGCCTGTACATCTCATCTCCCAATTACAAGCAAAAGAGTATTAATAATAGTATTTATATATATTTGAAACATTTAATCTTAAGACCTTGAATTTCAGATCCATTTATTTCCTCCCTTATCACCAATTCCCTCTGGGGAGATAAGTAATTCAGTATATGTTGTACATGTCTAGCTATGCAAAACATTATCATAGTAAATATATTGCACAAGGCTGCTTATAATTCCCTCCCACTCAGCCCACCCCCCACCTGGTCCATTCCCTACATGATCCTGTCCCTCTTCTATAGTGGGTACTTCCAACCTCCCCTCCCCCCAAGGATGCCCTCCCATCCATCTTCCCTCCTCTCATCCCCCTTCCCCCTATTCTGCTGCAGGTTGAGATATGCCATTTAGTATGTATGTCATTCTCTCCCTGAACCAAATTCAATGAGAATGTGGTTTTGCCTTTTTGCCTTCCTATTCTCCCCCTCCCTTGCAACCACTTCCCCTTGCTTCTTCTACATGAGATAGTTTACCCTACCCTGTCTCTCCCCATATCCTCTTGCCACTTTCCTCTCTCACCTCATAATTTCATCCCTTGAGTATACTCCCTTCCCAACAAATTCAACCTATGCCCTCTATCCATATATAACTGTAACCATATACACACACATTCACATATGTACTCATATGACCACACACCCTTCTTCCATTATTTTCATAGTGAGAAAGATATCATCAGTCACAGTTATTACTTTTCCATATAGGAATATAAATAGTTCAACTTTGATAAGTTCCTTTTGATTTCTTTTCCCTGATTACCTTCTCAGGCATCTCTTGCTTCTTGTGTCTGGATGTCAAATTTTCTATTCAACTCTGTTTTTTTCCTCAAGAAGGCTTGAAAGTCCTCTATTCCACTGAATGACCATATTTTCCCCTGAAACAGAATACTCAGTTTTGCTGGGTAGATGACCCTTGGGTTCATTCCCAGCTCTTTTGCTCTCTGGAATATCATATTCCATGCCCTTTGATCCCTCAGTGTAGAAGATCAATCCAGTTCCAGGGAGGTTAAAGCAAGAGTGATTACCCCCCAAGACTGATCGCTGGATCTCCCTACAGTTTGCAGGCCAGGAGCTGGAGCTGCCTCTGAAAACTACAAAATGGCTTGTCTCCTCAGCGGCTTCTAGCCCCCAGGTGAGGGAGCTGACGCATTCCCCAAATACTGGTCCCAAAGTCCATAGGGCACTAACCTCTCACTTTGTCCTAGGCATGTCTATGTTGATAATTCTGGAATCACCACAGCTGCTGGTGTTCTGGGGTCTCTCCAGCCGGCTGCTGGCCCTGCCACCCTGGGGCTAAAACCTCAGCTCAAGGGGACTTGGGCTGGGCTCGGCTTCCCGTGCTCTGCGCTCTGCGTGCTACGGTCTCCCAGAGTGCTGCGCTGGTCCTTCCTGCAGGGCTGCTGGGCTGTCTTCAGCAGGAGGTTAGCTTCTCTGTGTCATTCTGTGGGTGCTGGGGCTCCAGAAGTTGTTCAGAGTCCCCTTTTACATAGTTTGGAGGGAATCTGGGGGCAGAGTGGCTTGGATGAGCTGTTTCTACTCTGCCATCTTGGCTCCACCCCTTGTCTATTTTTTTTTATCCCCAGCATATAGTACAGGATCCAGCATGGAATGAGTGCTCAATAAATGTGTGTTGATTGGTTGATTAATCAAAAAAAAATAATAGCTAAGGTTAAAATTCTACATATTTCTCTTAGCTTCAGTTTCTCCATCTGCAAATAGAAATGAAAATTGAAAGTATAATGCATAAGAGAACTGACTTTGGAATCAGGAATACCTGGAATTATATTTGTTTTTAAATGTGTCCTGGCTATATAATCCTGGATAAATCATGTAACCTCTCATTACCCTAGATAACCCTCCAAGATGGTAAGATACGGGAACACATGTAGATCTTCATAGGTGGAGGGAATTTTCTCCCCTAGTAGCTTCCTATTCTGATAAAATCACATGTTCTCCCCTGACCAAAAAAATGAAGATAACTATACTTTCACTACTTCTTTACAATGATGTCATCAGTTTTAGAAACCTTAAAATAGTACATAATTATGATGATACTATATTTGTTAGAATTTGCAAAATACCCTGTGCAGACATCTAATTTCATCCTCTTACTCACTGCGGTTATCAGTGCCAGTATTTTGTTATTCCCATTTTACAGTTGAGGAAATAAAGTCATTTCTTAAATAACTTATTTATATTCCTAATATGTGACAGTCTTAACTGAGACCAGGTCTCCTAGTTCTTAGTCCAGTGGTCCTCCTCATGGTAAATGGCATATCTATTTCTGTCTAGTTATGTGCTCCACTTTTGTTTGCTTGTTTCAAGACCGTATGATCCCTTGGTGTTCTGAAACAAATCCTGCTTGTATATTACCATTCTCCCTACAAAATTTCTGGCCAGGAAATTTTAAATAAATAATCTAGATTAAAATTAATATCCAGAGAAACATTTGATTAAAGATATCCTGCCAGTGGGGTATGGTAGGAGGAAAGGAGAGAAGGGATAGTTATAGAAGGGGAAGCAACAGCCTATAAGTTCACTACAGGGAATTTATGAGTTGATTATATAAACATACATACATATATACACACATTATATATCTATACACACACACTACTCGCATACATATGTACACAAACACACGTGCATAAAGATATACATGCCTGAGATTTTAGGAGATTGGGATGGTGCTACTGCAGACTGGTTCAGAGAAGTATAGGAATATGGCCTCCACAGCTCTATTCTTTGGTGTCAGAGAGAAGAGGATTACATTTATATAGAATAATTTAATGTTTCTGGGGTTAAAAAAATGATAGTTCTCAAGGGAATAGTGGTATATATGAAATTGAGCTTATTGTAGAGTTTGATAGAACTTTATAAAAGAAATAGTAGTTATGATTATATTTATTAGCAGAATACTGAGAGAGCAGGAAAATTTCAGACTGATGAATGCTTTTGTCTTTGTATCTCCTGTTCTAATATTGTCATAATGTTTTGTTTCTGTGTGTTCAGGGCAGGAGGCAGAGCAATGATGGGAGATTTGTGCACATGTCTTTGTCTTGGTCAAAGTCAACACTCCTTGGTATATGGGGACTGATGCCCTCAGACAACATATGCCAGTGTAGAGTAAGCAATGAGAACTATATAAATTGTTCTCTAAATAATATCTAAATTATCTGAATTGTACTAGAGTTAATTTTCTTTTTGTACAGAAAGTGAATGCTTAGAGAAAGACCCTGGGCAACCTTTCACTAAAGTCTTTTTTACAACCTTGCTGGGATAATCATCTTTTCCCCAATACCTGCCTCCCTGAGTCACTACCTATCTGCCAGCAATGTGAGCACCCAAAAAAGAGGACTTTAGGCAGTTGTACTGATTTCACAACTCTAAAAATGTCAAATATGATTATGCCCATGGCATTTCCAAATAAAATAAGATGAAAGGGAGAGGGTTAAACCAAATTTGCTTGAAGATTTCACTTTAGAAGCCACCTAAGGTACTAGTACTAGAAGACAGAAGCTCTTTGGGAGGCTGATGTAGATGAAACAGTACGTAATGACCATATATAGAGTATTTTCTATAAACCGAATTATAGTTATCCTTTTTTAAGTATGTCATGTTAATACTTTTATTGAAAAGTTTATTTATCCATTGCTTGAACTGAGTTTCCCTTTAAATAATCAGGGTTAATGGTATTCTATTTTATATGTAACAAATATGTAGCCTTCATCTATCTGTACATGGCTATAGAAAGGCTTAAAAGAGACTTTCAGCTTCTAAAATTATACAATTACCTTGTGTGCATAGGCAGACCCCAAGTAAAACACCTGATAAAACAAAAAAGGACTTGAGAGAATATAATTCTGTTTACCCAGTGCTCCTTTCCCCTCTCACCAAACCAAACTGTAACCAGAAATGTTCCTTTCTGGTAGTAGCTACTACTTCTACCTATCACTGCCCTTCATTTTCTTTCCTGAATTTCCTGTCCCAGATATTTCTAGATGTTCCTTCTTCTTAAAAATAAATAATTTGCCATACTCTTTGATTTTTTTCCCCAGAGAATATATTGCAAAACCCTATAAGGGAAATATAATATGTTCCTAAACACCTTGTGCCCATTGAATTTAAGGTCTTGAGGAGTAGTAGTATTTTTGCCTTTCTATAGAGTCTTGAATGTAGGAAGAACCTAAAAACAATGTTTATTGTCTTGCCCTTCTTCAGTTCTAGATCACTTGTTGTGAATTTGATATATAAGAATACAGCATTTCAGTACTCTTTATTATTATTATTATTATTATTATTATTATTATTATTATTATTAAGTTTACGTCATTTACATTTCCAGCAGATTTTAAGTTCCAAATTTTCTCCCCATTTCCCCCCTATGTACCACCCCAAAACAGTGACCCTGTGAATATCCCCTCCCCTAATCTGCTCTCTCCCATATCTTCCCCTATTCTCACTCTGACTTTCCAGTAGGGCACAATGGATCTCTGTGCCCAAGTGCCTGTATATATTATTTCCCAGTTACATGTAAAATAATAATAATAATAATAATAATAATAATAATAATACATTTTAAACATTTGATTTTAAGCCTTTGAATCCAGATACTTTCCCTACCTCCCTCATCACCCACTCTTAGTAGAAAGATAAGCAATTCAATATAGGTTGTACATGAGAAGCTATGCAAAACATTTCCATAGTGGATATATTGTGAAAGACTGACTATATTTCCTTCCATCCTATCCCACCCCCCACTAGTTCTATTCTCTACTTTGATCCTGTCCCTTTTCAAAAGTGGGTGCTTCCAACTTCCCTCCCCCCAGGCTGCCCTCCCTTCCATCATCCCCCCTCTTGTCCCCTTCCCCCTACTCTTCTGTAGGGTAAGATACACTATTTAGTGTGTGTGTCATTCCCTCACCAATTCAATGAGCATAAGGTTGCCTCATTCCATTTTATCTTCCTATTCTTCTCTTCCATTGTAAAAGTTTTCCCTTGCCTCTTCCATATGAGATAATTTACCCCATTCTATCTCTCTCCATCTCTTCTCATTATATTCCTCTCACACCTCTCAGTTTCACCTTTTAATTTTCATCCCTTCCTATTCAATTGGTCCTGTGCTCTCTGTCTATGTATACCTGTACACATACACACACACACACTGACATATGTATTCATATGCCCATATACACTCCTATATAGACATATATATTTATGTATGTATGCATTCCCTTCAACTATTCTCATACTGAGAAAAGTTTCAGAAGTTATAATTATTGCTTTTCCATGTAGGAATGTAGGTAGTTCAACTTTGATAAGTTCCTTATGATTGTTTTCACTGTTTACAGTCTCATGTTTCTCTTGCTTCTGGTATCTGAATGTCAAATTTTCTATTCAACTCTGTTTTTTTTTTTTATCAAGAATGTTTGAAAGTCCTCTATTCCACTGACGTACTATATTTCCCCCCGAAACATGGTAGTCAGTTTTGCTGGGTAGGTGATTCTTGGTTTTAATCCTTGTTCCTTTGACCTCTGGAACATAATATTCCAAGCCCTTCAATCCCTCAGTGTAGAAGCTGCAAGATCCTATTTTATCCTGATTGTGTTTCCACAGTGTTCAAATTATTTCTTCCTGACTGCTTGTAATATTTTCTCCTTGCTCTGGGAACTCCAGAATGTGGCTATAATATTCCTAGGAGTTTTCTTTTTTAGATATTTTTCAGGAGGTGATTGGTGTATTCTTCTAACCTCTATTTTGCCCTCTGGTTCTAAAACATCAGGGCAATTTTCCTTGAGAATTTCTTGAAGGATTATTTCTAGGTGATTTTTTTGGTCATGGTTTCAGGGAGTCAAATAATTTTTTATCTCTCCTGGATCTATTTTCCAGGTCAGTGTTTTTTCCAATAAGATATTTCACATTGCCTTCTATTTTTTCATTTGTTTGAATCTGTTTAATAATATCTTGATTTCTCATAATGTCACTAGCTTCCATTTGCTCCAATCTAATTCTGAAGGAATGATTCTCTTCAATGATCTTTTGAGATTCTTTTTCCATCTGGCAAATTTGGCTTTTTAAGGCATTCTTCTCCTCATTGGCTTTTTGAGCCTCTTTTGCCATTTGAGTTAGTATATTTTTAAAGTGTTATTTTCTTCAGTCAGGTTGTTGACTCTCATTTCATAATTTTCTTGCATCATTCTCATTTCTCTTTCCAATTTTTCCTCCACTACTCTTATTTGGTTTTCTTAAGCCCCTCTATGGGCTCTGAGCTGCTTATCATTTTTTGGAAGTTTTTGGTGCAGGAGTTCTGACTTTTCTGTCTTCCTCCTCTTCCATGCCCTGATCCTTTTTGTCTCCTAAAAAGGTATCCAAGGTTGGACCTCTGTGCTTGCCTTGCTTCCCTTGTTTGCTTATGTTGCCACTCAATTACTTGACTTTTGAGCTTTTTGCCATAGAAGAACTCTACTACCAGAGTGGGGAGTTTTGTCCCAATTGCTGGTGTTTTCTCAGCTGCTAGAGCTATTAGTTGTCTGTCCTCTCTGAAGCCTGCACACACTCTGGCACAATGGTCATGCACCCCAGGACCTCCACCCCAGACAGTGATCCAGATCCAAGCAGGTTAAAGCAAGAGCAATTACCCTTCAGCCAGGTTACTTGATCCCTCTGCAATTTGCAGGCCAGGAGCTCAGAAGCATCCAAGTGGCAGTAGCTGGATGGCTGCCCCACCTCAGGCACATCTTGCCCCAGGGGCAAAGACTCAACCACATCCCCTAACTCCCATGTCCCAAAGTCCACACTGTACTGACCTCTCACTTTGTTCTTAGCATCTATGGGTTGATAATTCTGGAAACCACCACATCTGCTGGTGATTTGAAGTCTCTCCAGCAGGTGGCTGGTTGTGGCTGCACTGAGGCTAAAATCTTGTGCTCATAAGGAGCTAGGCTCGCTCCCAGAGCTGATATTCTGGAGGGCAAAGGAGCTGGGAGTAAAACCAAGAATCACCTACCCAGCAAAAGGAGTATCATATTTCAGGGGGAAATATGGTTCTTCAGTGGAATAGAGGATTTTCAAGCATTCTTGATGAAAAATCCAGAGTTGAATAGAAAATTTGACAATCAGATACAAGAAGAAAAAGATGCTTGAGAAGGTAAACAGGGAAAAAAATCATAAGGAAGTTATCAAAGTTGAAATATTTACATTCCTACAGGGAAAAACGATAACTGTAACTGATGAACCTTTTCTCAGTATGAAAATTGTTGAAGACGGGTATATGGACACATGAATACATATGTGAATGTGTATATATATATATATATATATATATATATATATATATATATATATGTGTGTGTGTGTGTGTGTGTGTGTGTGTGTGTGTGTGTTTAGAGGTATACATAGATAGAGGGCACAGATAGAACTTAATAGGAAAGGATGATATTTAAAAGGTGAAATTAAGAGGTGAGAGAGAAATATGACGAGAGGAGATGGGGAGAGACAGAATTGCATAAACTAACTCATATAGAAGAAGCAAGGGAAAAGAGTTACAAGGGAGGGGAAGAACAGGAAGGCAAAAAGGCCAAGCCTTATTCTCATTGAATTTGGCTTAGGAAGAGAATGACATACATATTAAATAGGATATCTCACCCTACAGGAGAGTAGGGGGGGAATGGGATACAGAGGGGATGAGGGAAGGGAGGGCATGCTGGGGTGGGGGGAGGAGTTGGAAATATTCACTTTTGAAAAGGGACTGGATCAAAGTAGGGAATAGACCAAGTGGGAGGTGGGATAGGAGGAAGGGAAATATAGTCAGTCTTTTACAATATATCTACTATGGTAATGTTTTGCATAGCTACACGTGTACAACATATACTGAATTGCTTATCTTCCCAGTAAGGGTGGGTGACAAGGGAGGAAGGGACTGAATCTGGAATTCAAAGTTTTAAAATCAAATGTTTAAAAATATATAAATACTATTGTTAATACTATTTTACATATAATTGGGAAATAAGATATACAGGCATTGGGGCACAGAGATTCACCTTGCCTTACTGGAAAAGTCGAAGGGGGTATGGGAAAAGATATGGGAGAGAGCAGATTGGATGAGGGGATATCCTGTGGGATTGCTCTTCTGGGGTAGTGGGTAGGGAAAAAATGGGGGAAAATTGAAACTCAAAATCTGCCAGAAATGAATGACATAACCAGAAGTTAAGAACGCATTTTAAAAAATAAATAAAATTCATTTTTTGGTGGAAAAACTGAGGGTAAATACTGGATTTTTTTTTTGTTATCATCTCAAAATCATCCCTAGTGAGCTATTTCATTTACATAGTGGACTTCCCTTTTCTCTTTCCCTAATGCACAGGTGTGGTTTGTCCTTAAGAGCTTAAAAAATTTAGGACCACTGAGTATGCTTGAGGAGGTCTTATCTCCCAGGGTTGAATTGACATTGCAAGCTTTTTAGCTTATTAGCTTAACCTTTGATGTTAGTAGCTCTAAGGAAGGTATAGGATCTCTAATATAGACAACTGTATTTTTACTCCCTTTTGTTGGGTCTACTGCTACTAGCCTCAAACAAATAGAAAGAGCACAAGACTTGGGGCAGCATTCCTGGGCATAGATATTAAAAAGATGAAACTGACTGTAGCACCAAAAAGTAACAAAGTCCAGTTGTTTGTCTATTCTCATGTGTGAGACTAAGAATTGTATTGTATGTCAAAAGCAAAAATAAAATAAGTGAAGGGTTTTAAGTCTTTTTTAAATGGAAACATATTTGTATTAGGGATTACAAGAATAAATGGGTTTAAATTGATTGCAATATATATATATATATATACATATATATATATATATATATATATATATATATATATACATACATACATGTGTATGGGTGTGTGTGTATATAGCTAGCTAGCTAGATAGATAGATAGTTAGCTTGATCTGAGGTACTATTTTTTTTAGCTATCTCACTCTAGACTCCGTGGTTATGGTATAGGGAATGTAATGTCCTCTTAACTCACACATATCAAAACTAGGTGATAAAGTCTTACTTAATTGGATTTTATACTATCAAACATCCAGTTTTTAGCATGGTACCTTAAAATTTAATGTTTGAAGATCTCAAAGTGATCTTAGAAATTGGCTACTCTAATCCCCTTTCACAAATGAGGAAATTGAGACTCAAAGAGCTTGAATAATTTCGTCAAGGTAAAAACTGCCTTGCCTGGAATCTAAGACTTTTAGCTATGAATCCAAGATTCTTTACACCTGTAAAGAATCTCATTTGATCCTACCATCCCTGCTATCTATTGTACTATAATTTTCTTCCCTTTGTGTCTTAACTCCATAAGTAAATGATCTACAATTAAACTTCCTCTCTTTCACCTTTCAATTATAAACTCTCTGCAGTCTTGTTTCATATCTTATCTTCGACTGGAACTTCTCTCTCCCAAGTTACCAACTTTGTTTATCTCAGTCCTGATTCTCCTTATTGTCTGTGTAACATTTGGCACTTTCATTTACTTCTGCCTTTTGGAAACTATTGCTTTTCAAGGCACTGCTGTCTCCTAATTCTCCTCATGTTTGTTAAATCAGTCCTCTGTTTACTTTGCAAATTCCCTATCCATTCTATGTCTATTTAAAGTGTGTGCCACCCAAAACTGAGCATAATCTTTCAGGCAAGGAGATGGTATTTTAATGAAATAAGGCACTTCCAGACTTTCCTGATGAAAAAGTCAGAGCTCAATGGAAAATTTGATCTCCAATTACAAGACTCAAAAAAGACATAAAAAGGTAAACAAGGAAAAAACAGACACATACTTACATGCACACACCCACACTCTTACATATATGCTCATTACTTGGGATGGAAGAAGAGCAAAATGTTCACATCCCTTTATGAGGAGCTGATAAATGTCAATATCAAAATTTTTATGATTATCATGACCTTCAAAAGGGTTATACTTAGATAGAGGGTGTGGGTATGAATGCACTAACCTGAAGTTTAAAAAAAAAAACCTATTAAGGAGATCAAATGGGGTTGTAATAGGAAAAAGGAAAGGATGAAATAGGAAAAGGTAAAATATGCCATGCTAAGAGGCATTAAAACACAGTATAGTAGAGGGGAAAGAAAGAAGGAGAGGAACATCATTTAAACACTATTCTCACTGGTTCTGGTTCAAAGAGTGATCAACTTAATCAGTGAAGTTTAAGATTCTAATGTGAATAGACACATAAATTCATTAAATAGAGGAAAAGGGGGTGGGGAGAGGAGCACTGTTTGAAATTTACTCCCATTGGTTTGGAGTCAAACAGGGAGTAACTTATTCTGATAAGTATAAAAATTTACTGTGTCTTATAGGTAGTGGAAGGGTAAGGGAGGGGGTGAAAAGGAGAAGACTAAAGGGGGGGATTAGAGGGGAGGAAATAGTAGTAAGGGGAGAGGGTAGGCTAAGAAGGGGGGTCACTGGGTGGGAACACAGAGGGAGGGGGAGGTCAAAACTGAAAACTTCAAGGAGGGGAAGGGAGAAGGAAGAAAAAAACATAAACAGGGGAGGGAATAGGATGGAGGGGAAGAGACAGATAGTCATCATTACTGTGAATGTGAATGGGATGAACTCTCCCATAAAACAGAGGCTGATAGAAGAATGGATTAAAAACCATAATTCTACAATATGCTGTCTACAAGAAACACATTTGATACAAAGGGATGCCCACAGAGTAAAGGTAAAAGGTTGGGGTAGAATTTATTATGCCTCAGCTAAAGTAAAAAAAGCAGGTGTAGCAATCCTTATCTCAGATAAAGCAAAAGCAAAAATAGATCTAATTAAAAGAGATAAGGAAGGAAACTATATCCTCCTAAAAGGCACCATCAAGAATGAAGAAATATCATTACTTAATATATATATACACCAAGTGGTATAGCATCCAAATTCCTAGAGGAGAAGTTAAAGGAATTAGAGGAAGAAATAGATAGCAAAACTATACTAGTGGGGGACCTTAATCTCCCCCTTTCTGAACTTGATAAATCTAACCTCAAAATAAACAAGAAAGAAGTTAAGGAGGGGAATAGAATTTTAGAGAGACTAGATATGATGGATCTCTGGAGAAAACTGAATGGGGATAAAAAGGAATTTACTTTTTTCTCAGCAGTGCATGGTTCATACTCAAAAATAGACTATGTATTATGTCATAAAAAACTCACAATTCAGTGAAGAAAGGCAGAAATATTAAATGCATCATTCTCAGATCACAATGCAATAAAGTGCCATGGACAGATAGACTAAAAAGTAATTGGAAATTAAACAAATTAATCCTAAAGAATGGATGGGTCGGGGGGGGGGGCGGAGCCAAGATGGGAGAGTAGAAACAGCTCATCCAAGCCACTCTGCCCCCAGATTTCCCCCAAACTATGTAACAGGGGACTCTGAACAACTTCTGGAGCCCCAGCACCCACAGAACAACACAGAGAAGCTAACCTCCCACTGAGGACAGCCCAGCAGCCCTGGAGGAAGGAACAGCACAGCAGTCTGGGAGCCGGCAGCACGCAGAGCACGGGGAGCCGAGCTGAGCGGATCCCAGGTCCCTGTGAGCCGAGGTTTTAGCCCCAGGGCGACAGGGCCAGCAGCCGGCTGGAGAGACCCCAGAACACCAGCAGCAGTGGCGACTCCAGAATTATCAACATAGACATGCCTAGGACAAAGTAAGAGTTTAATGTCCTATGGACTTTGGGACCAGTATTTGGGGAATGCGTCGGCTCCCTCCCCTGGGGGCTAGAAGCTGCTGAGGAGACATGCCATTTTGTAGTTTTCAGAGGCAGCTCCAGCTCCTGGCCTGCGAACTGTAGGGAGATCCAGTGATCAGTCTTGGGGGGTAATCGCTCTTGCTTTAACCTCCCTGGATCTGGACTGGGATCTAGGGTGGAAGTCTTGGGTGGGTTTACAGCTTGCCAGAAACGGAAGTTCCCCCACACACACGTTCGGGATGAAAATTCCTCTATCAGGCCTTAAAGCCATAGTGTGGCAACAAGCCCAAAAGTGAGGTAATTAAGTGGCAACATGCCAAGGCAAAGGAAACAGAAAAATGCAACCCTAAACTCCTATTTTGGGGGCATAGAGCAGGAAAAGGACTGTGAGGTCAGAAGTCCTGCTCCAAAAGGCCCAAGGGAAAACATGAGTGGGTTACAGGCCATACAGGGCCTTAAGAAGTAATTTAAAAATCAAATAAGAGAAGTGGAGGAAAAATTGGAAACAGAAATGAGAAGGATGCAGGAAAAGTATGAAATGAGGGTCAACAGCCTGACTGAGGAAAACAACACCTTAAGAAATAGACTGACTCAAATGGCAAATGAGGCCCAAAAGGGCAATGAGGAGAAGAATGCCTTAAAAAGTCGAATTTGCCAGATGGAAAAAGAATCTCAAAAGTTCACTGAGGCGATTCATTCCTTCAGAGTTAGACTGGAGCAAATGGAAGCTAATGACTTTATGAGAAATCAAGATGCTGTTAAGCAGATCCAAACAAATGAAAGATTAGAAGGCAATGTGAAATATCTCATGGGAAAAACCACTGACCTGGAAAATAGATCCAGGAGAGACAATTTAAAAATTATTGGACTACCTGAAAGCCATGATCAAAGAAAGAACCTAGAAATCACCCTTCAAGAAATCCTCAAGGAAAATTGCCCTGATGTTTTAGATCCAGAGGGCAAAATAGAGGTTGAAAGAATCCACCGATCACCTCCTGAAAAAGATCCCAAAAAGAAAACTCCCAGGAATATTATAGCCAGGTTCCAGAATCCCCAGATCAAGGAGAAAATACTACAAGCAGCCAGGAAGAAACAATTTCAATATTGTGGAAACACAATCAGAATAGCCCAGCACCTGGCAGCTTCTACACTGAGGGATCAAAGGGCATGGAATATGATATTCCAGAGGGCAAAAGAACTGGGAATGAACCCAAGGGTCACCTACCCAGCAAAACTGAATATTTTGTTTCAGGGGAAAATATGGTCATTCAGTGGAATAGAGGATTTACAAGCATTCTTGAGGAAAAAACCAGAATTGAATAGAAAATTTGACCTCCAGACACAAGAAGCAAGAGATTCCTGAGAAGTTAATCAGGGAAAAGAAATCAAAAGGAACTTATCAAAGTTGAACTATTTACATTCCTATATGGAAAAGCAATAACTGTGACTGATGATATCTTTCTCACTATGAAAATAATGGAAGAAGAGTGTGTGGTCATATGAATACATATGTGAATGTGTGTGTGTATGGTTATAGTTATATATGGATAGAGGGCATAGGTTGAATTTGTTGGGAAGGGAGTATACTCAAGGGATGAAATTATGAGGTGAGAGAGGAAAGTGGCAAGAGGAGATGGGGAGAGACATGGTAGGGTAAACTATCTCATGTAGGGGAAGTGGGTGCAAAGGAGGGGGAGAATAAGGAAGGCTAAAAAGGCAAAACCACATTCACATTGAATTTGGTTCAGGGAGAAAATGACATACATACTAAATGGGATATCTCAACCTGCAGCAGGATAGGGGGAAGGGGGATGAGAGGAGGGATGATGGATGGGAGGGCATCCTTGGGGTGAGGGGAGGTTGGAAGTACCCACTATAGAAGAGGGACAGGATCATGTAGGGAATGGACCAGTGGGGGGTGGGATGAGTGGGAGGGAATTATAAGCAGCCTTGTACAATATATCTACCATGATAATGTTTTGCATAGCTAGACATGTACAACATATACTGAATTACTTATCTCCCAAGAAGGAATGGGTGACAAGGGAGGAAGGAAATGGATCTGAAATTTGAGGTCGTAACATTAGTTGTTTCAAATATATATAAATACTATTATTAATACTCTTTTGCTTGTAATAGGGAGATAAGATGTGCAGGCATTGGGATGCAAAGACTCACCTTCCTCTAATGGAAAAGTCGATGGCGGTATGGGAGAAGGTATGGGAGAGAGCAGATTGGAGGAAGTGATATCTTGTGGGACTGCTATTCTGGGACGTTGGGTAGGGGAATAATGGGGGGAAAATGATTGTAACTCAAAATCTGGCAGAAATGAATGATGTAAAACAGAAGTTAATAAAACATTTGTTTAAATAAAAAAAAATTAAATAAAAAAATTAAAAAAAAAGAAGAGGGAAAGAAAAAAAGAAGAAGAAAGAAAAAAAGAAGAAAAAAAAAACGATCAGCAAGTATTATATGCAATGGGGCTAAATTAGAATTATATCCAATAAGATCAGGAGTGAAACAAGGGTGTCTACTATCACCCCTCTTATTCAATCTGGTACTAGAAACATTAATAGTAGCAATTAGAAAAGAAAAAGAAATCAAAGGAATCAAATTAGGCAAAGAAGAGACCAAGCTATCACTCTTTGCAGATGATATGATGATATACTTAGCGAATCCTAGAGAATCAAGTAAAAAATTGCTTGAGACAATAAACAAATTTGGCAAAGTGGCAGGATATAAAACAAACCCACATAAATCCTCGGCATTCCTGTCTATCTCTAATGAAACTCAACAACAAGAGACAGAAAGAGAAATCCCATTTAAAGTCACTGTAGACGTTATAATATATTTGGGAATCTACCTGCCAAAACAAACCCAGAACCTATATGATCACAACTACAAAACACTTCTCACACAAATAAAAGCAGATCTAACTAATTGGAAACATATCAATTTCTCGTGGCTAGATTAAGCTAATATAATAAAAATGACAATTTTACTCAAACTAAATTATATATTTAGTGCCATACCAATCAACTTACCAAAAAACTACTTTTTAGAGTTAGACAAAATAGTAACAAAATTTATTTGGAAAAACAAACGGCCTAGAATATCAAGGGAATTAATGAAAAGAAATGTTAGGGAAGGTGGACTAGCTATGCCAGATCTTAATCTGTATTATACATCAGCAGTCATCAAAACTGCTTGGTACTGGCAGAGGAGTAGAGTAGTGGATCAATGGAATACATTGGGTGCAGGAGACCCAGCAGTTAATGAATATAGTAATCTATTGTTTGATATACCCAAAGACCCCAGTTTTTGGCTTAAGAATGCACTATTTGTCAAAAACTTCTGGGAATACTGGAATACACTATGGCAGAAACTGGGCATATATCATCATCTAACACCATATACCAAAATCAAGTCTAAATGGGTAAATGATCTAGGTATAAAGTATGATACTGTAAGCAATCTGGGAAAGCAAGGAATAGTTTACCTCTCAGATTTGTAGAGAGGGGAAGACTTTAGGATCAAACAAGAATTAGAGAGCATTATAAAATGCAAAATGGATAATTTTGATTACATTAAATTGTAAAGCTTCTGTACAAATAAAGCCAATGTAACCAAGATCAAGAGGGAAGTGGGAAATTGGGAAAGAATTTTTACAACCTATATCTCTGATAAAGGACTCATTTCTAAAATATACAGAGAATTGAGTCAAATCTATAAGAATACAAGTCATTCCCCAATTGATAAATGGTCAAAGGATATGAACAGAGAGTTTTCAGAGAAAGAAATTAAAGATATCTATAAGCATATGAAGAAATGCTCTAAAAAACCATTGCTTAGAGAAATGCAAATCAAAACAACTCTGAGATACCACATCTCTCCAGTCAGATTGGCTAAGATGACAAAACAAGAAAGTGACAAATGCTGGAGAGGACGTGGGCAAATTGGAACACTAATGCATTGCTGGTGGAGTTGTGAACTTATCCAGCCTTTCTGGAGAGCAATCTGGAATTATGCCCAAAGGGCTATAAATAATTCCATACCCTTTGACCCAGCAATATCTCTTCTAGGGTTATATCCCAAAGAAATCATAGAAGAGGGAGGAAGACCCATATGTACAAAAATATTTATAGCAGCTCTTTTTGTGGTTGCAAAGAATTGGAAATTAAAGGAGTCCCCATCAATTGGGGAATAGCTAAACAAGTTGTGGTATATGAATGTAATGGAATATTATTGTGCTATAAGACACGAGGAGGAAACGGTTTTCATATTTACCTGGAGAGGCTTATACAAACTGATGCTGATCAAGAAGGGTCAAATCAGGAAAAATTTGTATACAATCACAGACACAACATATGTGTGATGACCAACTATGACAGACTGGACTCTTTTCAGCAATGCAGTGATATAAGTCAATCCTGAAAGTCTCATGAAGGAGAGAAATTCGACATCCAGAGATATAACTAGAAAGAACCGAGCTTAAATCCTGATGGAAGCAAACTAATTGATGTTTTCCTTTTCATTGTTTGGTTTTATTTCTTCTTTACCATTTTTCAATAAGCCTTTGTAATTGGACTAATGTCTAATATGAATGTATTTGCAGATCCTATACTGGACTATATGCTATCGTGGGAGGTGGGGGGAGGGAGGTAAAGGAAATTTGAAAATCAAGGAACTATGGAATTGAATCTTGTTAACTAAAACTAAACTAATAAATTACTAAAAAAAAAGAGAGGAAAAAAATAGAACACACTTACTAGCTGTGTAACCTTAGTCAAGTCACTTAACCTTATTGCTTCCATACATAGCAGTAATAAAAGATATTTTTAGACCATGCATGCATGCCAAATCACCACTCACCTATCCCCTGGAGAAGTACATACTCACAACCCCTAAACATTCACTTTCTTATCTTAAACTGTTCTTTCTCTTTTTTGTCCATATTCTGAAGACAATCTTCCTGCACCATTTAGATTTTCTTTGCTAAACTCAACCTTTAGTAAGGGTGGCATTGCTTCTTCAGTCTATGTCCTATAGGATGGCATTGGATCTCATAACCTATGCCAGTCCCAGTCTGGACTCTGAGTTCATGAAACATAGCAATAAATATACTCAATCATGATTTAGAAAATTCAAGTTCTAGATCCTGCTCTATAAATAAATTTATGTGTGGTTTTTGATCAGTTGTTTAAATTCTCTGGTCTTTGTTTTCCTCATGTGTAAATTGTTCATGTTTGATTAGATAATCCCTAAGGTGCTTTTTACCTCTGTGAATCTTTAAGTGTACAGTAGAAAGAATGCTTGCTCTGGAGTCAGAAAACCTGGGCTCAAATCCTGCTTCTAATGTTTATTATCTGTGTGACTTTGGGCAATTCACAACCCACCCTGGGCCTCAGGTTTCTCATCTATAAGATTAGTGGGTTGGACTTGATGGCCTATGAGGTTCTTCCCAGCTTAAGACCTATGATCCAATTATTATGAATCACCCACCAACTTCTCTATTTACACAAAGCACATTATTTTTAAAATAGTCTTTCATCTTCATCTGAACTAAACTCCTCGTTGGTTTTATCCTTCAGGAGTCTTCTTATTGTTCTGAACAGTGTATTGTTCTTTATTCATTTTTCTATTGTGTCTGATCTTTGTGATCCCTTTTGGGGTTTTCTTGGTGAAGATATTGGAATGGACACATTTCCTTCTCTAGCTCATCGGACAAATTAGTAAACTGAGCTTCAGTGACTTGCCCAGGGCCCCACAGCTAGCAAATTTCTGAGACCAGATCTAAACTCAGGTTGTCCTCACTTTAAGTTCAGCACTCTATCCACTGCACCATTTAGTGGCTCCCTGTAAATATAATTGCAAAAATTGAAACGATATCTGAAAGTACTATAATCAGAAAAGTACCAAAAATATGTATGTACTAAGTAAAATTCATTATGAATAACCACATGACTGCTGGTGCAGCAGCCATCAAGGAAACCAGTAGCAAGGATATTTAAGGAATGAGGGCAATTGCAGGTTTTGGTTGGATCATACTGGCAATAAAGTTAGTGTCTTGGAACAAATTGTGAAGACAAAACCAGACTCAGGTAAGCCTGGACAAGGGTGAAATTGAATTAACTAGGTCACTTGGGGAAGTTTATTTAAAATGATCAGGATTCTTCTGATTGTTTTGTAGAGCATGTTCTTGTTGTTGTTTATTTATTTTTCCATTGTGTCTGATACTTCATGATCCCATTTGAGATTTTCTTGGTGAAGATGCTGGAATGGATACATTTCCTTCTCCAGCTTTGTCTTCGCTAATATATTGATCTTTAGTTAAGCAGGTCTAGGTTTCAATAGGCAAAAAATTCATGTCAGGTAAGTAGCAAAGATTAGAGTTAGTCATGGGGATGTGGACAGGATTTAATTTGTTATACTTGGAAGTCCAGATAGTATATAATTTTAACCCCCCAGGTGTGTGGCCATGGACCAACCTTCACTCTCCCCAGAAATCCCTTCAACTGGACAGCTCCTCTCACAGTTGCTACCACATTAACCTTAATGTGATAAGTCAATCAATGGTAAAGTGCCTACTTTATTCCAGCCACTAAGATAAGCATTCAGAATACTAGGACAAAAACAAAAGAGTTCATTTTGGGCACAAGAAACTACCATACAACAATAGACAAACAGTATTACTCTTATTATCAAGAGTATACCCAATCTTATGATCTTTAAAAGGTAATTTGGAGAAGCTAAATCTGCTATTTTTGCCCCTAAAGGACATAAAGAAGAGAGTGATGATAAAAAAGGAAACAATCACAGCCTTATAGCTCTGATGTCTTGGGACCTTTGACATCATTAAGACCCATGAGAAAAGCATATCCTGCAATAGTCCAGCTTAGTCAAGCAGGGTGAAAATAGAACACATAAGAGGTGGCACTTGAACAGCTTTGCTGTGTTTCCCTATGCTGGGCTATGTTAAATTGCTTCAGTAAGGTGGGTAGGGAGGATCTCACAATGGCACAAATAACAACAAAAACAGAGTTTTATTGAAAAGCTACCACTTTGCAAAATGAAATATAATAAGGAGGGGACAAATTCACATTTCCAGCATATGTATGTACTTGTAAGTATATATATATATGTATATGTATATATATATGCATATATATATATAATATATATGAGTGTATATGTTTATATGTATAAATTAACCACAGACTTAATTCTAGACTATGCAGAATCCCTCTTTTTTTAAACTTTTGTTTTATATAACCCTGATGTAATGAAGAGTATCCCAAGGCACTCTGTAAACTTGAATACTGTTAAAGAACTTTCACACATGGAAAATAACCTCCAAGGGGATAGAAAATTTCAGCTGAGAAAAGGGAGAAAATTATGTCTGCCAGATCTAGTGATATGAATGTCAGTGCATCATTCTAAGGGGTATCTGGATGCTTTGATGGCTTGTTCTCCACAGCATTATTAAAGTGGATGCTTCAATAAGGCTACCGCTGACATGTGAGAACCCCTCCCAGGTCTCTGAGGCACTTTAACATGAGCCCCTACGAGTGCATCTGTCAGAAGGGATAGAATGTCTGAGCCTCTCAAACATACCCTTAGAGCAATAAGAAAGTAATCCAGGGAAACTAAGGTTTGTATTCCCACATACATACACTGTGCTGAATCTGAATTACTATCTTATCACAGTCTTAGAATTCCAAGGAAGTAAACTCCTACTCCTGGATGAATACAAGAAAAGTCAAAAAAAGGATATGTGTGTGTGTTTAAGTAGGGTTAAGTATTGATACATGAGACTTTACCTCATGGAGTATTAGACAGGAAAGCACTTTGTAACTATATAATTCTTAAAATGTTATATAAAAATTTGAATTTTCTTGTTTATGTAGTTACCCTGGCTACTCTCCCAGTGGATCAGCACATCCATGGATCACACAGGATACAAAGGGAAAAAAATAGATTCTGGGTTATAAATAACTGCAACTACATTCTGCCAGATGGCCCAAAAGCTTACTTTGGCCAGTTTCTTTCTCCATGGCTAAATCAATTCTGCCAAAAGGCAATAACAGGGTTGTGTCCAGTCTTATATCTATTGGCAATTATTATCCTTTTCTCATCAGCTTAAAATACCCCAACTCATACCAACTCCCAATTTAATGTAGCACTTACTGATGCCCAAAGCTCTGGGATCACAAGGACTAATTGTAATATTTAGGTCTGACTCCAAACAATCATTATTTTATTTTTTAACATTATCTCCACTGACAGTTTACTACAGGAAAATTTCCAAATATAAAACTATATTCTAGGTTTCTCCAGATGGGGGTAAAAGTGAGTACTCAGTACCAATATATTCAGGGTTAAAAAAAAATAAAAACACATACTAGGTATAGGGCAATCTTTCTTTCATCCCACAGAAAATACAGAAAACAAAAAACTCACTGGATACCATAAAAATATTTTTTAAGTACATAGATGCAAGTCTAAGAAGGGTGTTCTCAGGTCATTTAAGAGGATGAGAGACAGCAGAATAAGATCTGATCATAAAAGTCAAATCCAGAAGGTTTAGGTTGAAATGTGAATAAACAACAGAAAATTGTGAATACTGCGAAGAAATATTGCATACTGAGAGAAGCCCAAGAAGGTAAATCCATAAGAAGAAAGTAACTCCATATTAAATTCAAATACAGTCTCACAGAGCAGAATATCCTGACCACAAGGATGGCAAGAATATCTAGGGAAAAAAAGGAAAATAAGGATACAAATATATTGTAAATTACAAGAATAAAGAAAAATATAGAAAGGTACAAAGTGGCACAAAATATGTTAAAAATAAGAAAAAATAGTAAAACTGGATATGAAAATACTTTTTTTTTTTTTTTGCTTTTTGGAGGGCAGTTGGGGTTAAGTAACTTGCCCAAAGTCACAAAGCTAGGTTTTTGTTTGTGTGTGTTAAGTGTCTGAGGCTGGATCCGAACTCAGGTCCTTCTGACTCCAGGGCCAGCGCTCTACACACTGCACCACCTAGCCGCCCTTATGAAAATGGTTTAAACACTTTAAGGAAAAATGCAACATAGTACAAGGCAAAAAAAAACCAAAACAAATGATTTAAACACTTTAAGGAAAAACGCAACATAGTACAAGGCAAAAAACAAAACAAAACAAAACAAAAACTTCTGTTAGAGGAGCTGGTTTGAAATATTGACATAGCTACTTACCAGTCATGTGATCTTGATTAAGTTGCTTTACTCATGGACTTTAAGATACATGACAGAGTGCTTCCATTTTAATAGGTAGAGAAAAAAATGAGTATTCTCATAAGTTTTCAAGGGTAACAGATGAAGTTAGAAAAGATAAGTGGAGGGACTGGGCTTGTTCTTTTTTGTTATTGATCGTTAAAGAAAAAGGAAAGAGTTATAGACTGAAGAAGGGAGGAAGATGAAAAAAGAGCTTTCTATGTAAAAAATATGAATACATGAAATAGAGAGCATGCATAAATGGAAGAATGGTCAAGGGGATAGCATCCTATGAACTTCACTTTCATCTGAATAGGGCAAAATAATGCTGACAACACATAGACACAGAGACTTTGATGTAGAAATGTGTGAACTTAGAGAAATGGGGAGGAAGTGGAGATTTCAATTTAAGAGGAAGGGTAAGAGAGGAGAGAAACTTTGCAGCAAAAAATAACCTTGGATGTCAGAGGATAGAGTGAGAAGGAAGAACTAAAATGAAAGAAAGAAACAACATTTGATGAGTAGAAGGGCAAGTGAAAGAAAAGAGGGACAGTAAAATAGAAACAAATGGCTTCAATTATACATTGCTAGTGTTAAACAGATTTCTACTCTTTTACTACATCCTTTGTAAAGAGGGAATCAAGGTTCAAAAAGAGCAAAAGAAATTAAAAAGGAGGGGATGGAGAGAAATACACAACTAACAATCAGATCTGTTACTGTGAATGGATGAAAAATAGAAAAGACAAAAAATAGAAAATACAAAAATAGAAGGTGATATCTGAAAACATTAGGTAAAGTGATTTTTAAAAGTGTTTCCAAAAAATAGATATGAAACATAAATGTTTATGCAGAGTTCAGGTAGTGGGAATGAGAAAAACCTATTTATTCTACAAATGAACTCCAAATATTAATGATAGCAAAAACAGTTTTAGTCAAGATAACAGCAATTGCCTCTAAAAAGATAAGCACAAATGTATACTATGCTTAATAGCACCATAGAAAATTAACCAATATGATATCATTTCATATCATGTCAATCTATCCTACACATACAGGAACACACACACACACACACACACACACACACACACACACACACACAAGGACCAAAAAACATAGCATATAAATGTTTAAGGGATATGTTCATTGAATTTCAAGAACATATGTTTCTCTCTTTAAGGGCCTAAATGTACAACTTTCAGACCTAGGCAAATTTTTAAAAAATAAGTGGCTAGGCATATATCATTTAAATAAATATTTGTTAGTTGGACTATTCATTAATACCTTCATTGTTCAGTTGTGATTGACTCTTTATGACCCCCTTTAGGGTTTTCTTGACGAAGTTATTGGGATTGTTTGCCATATCCTCCTTCAGCTCTTTTTATTGAAGATGAACTGAGGCAAATAGGATTGATTGACTTGCCATGGGTCACACAGTGTCTGAGGCCAGATTTGAACTCAAGAAAATGAATCTTACTGACTCCAGGTCTGGAACTCCATCCACTGTGCCACCTAGTTGCCCCATTATACATAATGTCAGTATAGATCAATGCTGAATAGGCTTTCTGGCTTTTTTTTTATCCTTCTCCAGACTAGTTGTATTCCCTTTACAACAAGATATTTGATAATTCCACTAAAATAATGTTTAGGTACTTCCTCTCGGCATAAGGTAGCTTTAGATTCTCAAAGTCTATATCAATGAAGACCAAGATTGCAAAGAAAGCTAGAAAAACCTAAAGTATGAACCCAGGAATCAATCATGTACCTTCTAGTGGAGAAAAAATGTGGCTTTGACTGAAGAAGTTCATTATCAGAGGTATGACTCCAAGGTGATCGTGATTTTTTATTTTCATTCAGCAACTCATGTAGGCTGAGCTTAAGAATTGTGGTAGTATAGGTAGTACTTACTCTGATGAAATCAGAGACCACAAGATCATTGGACTAGAGCTAAAACTGACCTCAGGGAGCATCTAATATACCAACTTTAACTTATAGGTAAGGAAAATGAGTGAGGTTAAGTGACAACCAAGATCACATGAGTGGTAAGCATCTAAGTCAATATTTGAAACTAGGTCCTCTAACACAAAAATTCTTTATTTTGCTTTGTACTATTGCATTTTTCCTTGAAGTTAATTATTAAAATATTTTTATTATTTTAAAATGTTAAAATTAAATCATTTCTAAATAAATATTTTAATGAATCTACTTTTTTTCTTATTTTAAACATTTTGTGAGGGAAAATAATACATTAAGTGCAACTTGTGAAAGATATATCAGTATTAATACTAACTTTTATTATTAATATTATTGTAGCATTATTATATGCAAGAATACGCTATAATCATTGTATTAGTACAAGGTTTTATCAACTATTTGTCTAGAAGCAATGCCTTCTGTAGATATTATGGGAGTGTTTATGAAATTCAGTCATTTTTCTCACTTGGCTATTCCAGAATTTCTGCATTTTGTTTATTTACTTTCTCTGCCGAAAGGATATATGTGGTTGTTCTTTTCTAAGAATGTTAATAGTGTCCATATTAAGCAGTATAGCTATATACAAGCATCTTACTGGATATATTTGGTGAATTAGAAGAATGTGTTTTGTTCTCATCTCAATCCATTCCAAAAATTTTTATAATATTTAGCTAAATTAACACTTAAAGGAAAAGTAGCAGTAATAATCAAAATGTTAATAATATTCAACATTGTAGTGGGGGCCTTTGTGTTAGAAAATTCATTATTTCTAGTCATGTTGCTATAGGTCACTAGTTCCTTAAATTCAGTATATACTGTTGTGAAGAGTTAAGATCAAATTTATGTAGCCAGTTAGGATAACAATGATAGACACATTAGACAGAGAGTAAATCTTAAAATGAGAAAGACTTCAAGAATTAAAGTTCTATCTCTTACATATACTGATTGTGTGTCCCTGGGCAAATCACTTAATGTGTTAGGGTTCTGAGAATTTCTCTATTGTAAATTGTAGAGAATGTGCTGAGCTTCATCAGACTGAATTCATTTAGCACTAGGATTTTTTTTTTTGCCTTTCTATCCTGTGCTTAGCAGGGGCTTGTCAAATAATAGGTACTTCTTAAATGCTTATAGACTTAACTTGACCTTTATTGATAGAGGTTATTTCTTCATTAAGGGAGTAAGCTACACTTAATGAAATCACAGGGTAAGTCACTATCACTGTCCCTAATGAGGGTAACATTGCCACATCAAACACCACCAACAAAAAAATGACAGGAATGATTAAAATTATTATAAATATTGTTTCTACCCCTAGTTATGCTATGTAACTGGTAATCATAGAGCGCCACAATATGAAAAGAATGAAAACTATAAGAGACCCAAAGGAAAATGGAAAGATAAAGCGTAAATAGGAAGAAATGTGTTAGCAGTAATGACTTGCTCACTATAAATGATGTACAAGACATACCAGATAAGTATGACTGAAAAAAGATGTGAGTTGTTCAGATGTTCAGGGATGAATAGATAGAATATCCAAAAGAACATGTAAAAATGAGAGAGAGTCTTCCAATATATTGCCTAGATCCTCTATGTAAGGTTTATGAAAAGACATGTATAAGAATTATCCTTTATGTGAGAGTATGAATTGATTGGATGGTAAACAAATGGAGGAAGTAAACTTACCAATAGAACAAAGTTATTTAAAGTGTCCAAAAAAGTGTTATTGAAAGTGTCATTCTTATTCCTGTCACTTGTGACTCCAAGAAACTGCAGTATACACAGCAGACACACCCTGGTAAAACCATGAGGCAGATGGGCTAAACCAGGTTGAGGGTCACCAACGGATTTCAAAGTCATTGATGAGTTAGGAGTATGTCTACCCAAAGCATGGGAAGACTCCTCCTGGTGGAATGGATTGCTAAGAGCAATTTGTTCCTATAGCCATTACAGTAGTTTAAGAAAGTGCTATAGAGGGCTCAGAACTTGATAAGATATTGAAGATACCAAGTTAATTCACTACATACTGGGCCATTCCTAGTTGTCCTGACTTTTTTCTTTTCACTAGACGCTGACAACTCTGGAAGACAGAATAAAACTGATGACTTTGTAAAATTCTGCCTCACTTAAATTCAATCACACAAATCAAGACATCAAGCATCCCATTGATATTAGCCTTCTTCAAAAAGAAAGGATTAACAGCAATAATATCAGAAAGATAAATTTTAATCTATAAAGTGCATGTGGTTTCATTTGTTCATTTATTCCCTTGTAGCTTGTGCAATTTTATTTTGGAAAATTTTAATCTACCTCACATACCTTTAATCTTCTTAATTTATGTCATTTTCCCAGATAGTTTGAATAGTTCTACTATTACAGTCTTAGCAGTAGAATTCCCTGGAGAAGACTCCATTTCAAAGAGAAGTAAAGGACTTTGGGTAACCTGAAAATTTAACTTTAAGGTAAAATACAAAATATTATTATTATTAATTGTTCTATAAAAGAGTTCCTGAGGTATTCCCGTTTTGTTTTTACAGAATGTGTTTTAGAGTCATTTTTAAAAGCCTTTGCTCATATCTAAAACACCTTCATCTAAACCAAGTCAGCTTTTTTCTTATTAAATTTTAAAGAATGTATTTTAGAAGTACATTTTCATTTTTTGTCAAAACTCTATATATCAATAACATAAAAATGAACAGGCTTACCTAACTCCTCTGGGAAATTTCTTATATGGTAGATCAATGAAGATTCCAACTAAGCTCCCACGAAAAGAAAAATCTTATACCTGCTGAAGGATCTGCATTTCAACAGCCTTTTTATATGTTTAACTCAAGATTAAAAAACAAAACACCAAGTGCTCAAGTTTTACCTTTCATTTTCTCAAAACAGAATATTGCTTTTTAATAAATCTACACTTTGGTATGTACTGTATGTTTTACACATTTTTTTTTATTTGTAAGAAAAATAGTCTCTGCATGTGGAATAAAACTGGGTAAAAACTGAAATCCTCAAGAGTATCTTAAAATTCTGTTGAATAATGTATTCTATCACATGATTTACTTCCCAAGGTTGAATAGAAATAGAAAATGACCTAAGAAATGGGAAACTAGGTCAGCTGAGGTTTGGGGTGAATACAATCTTTCAAAAAATTGACATGACAAAAGGAAGACATCACAATACAGGATCAAGAATTCTTTCCTCAGCTGCTATTTCACAAACTATCATAGAGTCATTGCCATCCAGGGACATATAGCTTCTGTTATAGATATAGAGGCTCCCCTATCACTGAATGACTAAAAGGAGAAGCTGAATGACCCCTTACTAGAGATGTCATAGAAGTTATACTGGATCAGTATAGACTATACTAGGTAACCTAGAAGGTGCCTTTTAACATTGAGGTTCTGCATAATGTTGGAAAGCAAAATTACATAAATGTATTTCCTTTCAACCCCAGTTATGTTCCCCACCATGAAAAGATTCATGGAAGTACCAATGGATTTTAAATGCAAAGTGCATTTCTTGATATTCAATGATTATAAGTGAGATTGGAAGATGACCATGAGAGATGGTTTTGTGCATATATAATATTTCTGTTATGATAAGAGAGCTTCTGATAAGATAACAACTGAAAGAATCTTCAATTTAGCATATGCAGAACTTGGTTACCAAACTCCAATTTCCAGGTTTCCAAAAAAAAAAAAAAAACAAACAATCATCCAAACAAACAAACAAAAACTGAACAAGGAGGAAGAGATAATTCATGTTCCAGGTAATACTTATGGGAATCACATGAGATAATGGAGTAAATGGGAGAAAACAAAAAAAAATCGAAATTACATATTAAAACACCAAAGAAAAAAGACTTATCTACAAGAGTACCATTATTTGAAAAGATGAGCAAGAAGTACTACAGGTAGATGTGGTAGGGAATAGGTTTTTTTTTTTTGTGTGTGTGTGTGTGTGTGTTTTTTAAATTAATTTATTAGTTTAGTTTCAGTTGACAAGATTCAATTCCATAGTTCCTTGATTTTCAAATTTCCTTTACTTCCCTCCCCCCTCCCCTCATGACATCATATAGTACAGTATAGGGTCTGCAAATGCATTCATATTAAACATTATTCCAATTACAAAGGCATATTGTACTAGGTGGGATGAAAGATGGTAAGGAAGAAGTACAACCAAACAATGAGAAGAACAAGATCATTTAGTTTGCTTCCATCAGGATTCAGGCTCAGTTCTTTCTAGTTATATCTCTGGATGGCACATTTCTCACTTTCTTGAGTCATTCGGGATTAACTTATATCACTGCATTGCTGAAAAGAGTCCAGTCTGTCATAGTTGGTCGTCACAGATATGGTATGTCTGTGATTGTATACAAATTTCTTCTGATTCTACTCTTCTCGCTCAGCATCAGTTTGTATAAGTCTCTCCAGGTAATTATGAAATCCGTCACCTCCTCGTTTCTTATAGCACAATAAAATTCCATTACATTCATATACCACAACTTGTTTAGCCATTCCCCAATTGATGGGCACTCCTTTAGTTTCCAATTCTTTGCAACCACAGAAAGGGCTGCTAAAAATATTTTTGTACATATGGTTCTTCCTCCCACTACTATGATCTCTTTGGGATATAACCCTAGGAGTGGTATGGCTGGGTCAAAGGGTATGAAATTATTTATAATCCTTTGGGCATAATTCCAGATTGCTCTCCAGAATGGTTGGATAAGTTCACAACTCCACCAGCAATGTATTAGCGTTCCAATTTGCCCACATCCTCTCCAGCATTTGTCACTTTCTTGTTTTGTCATCTTAGCCAATCTGACTGGAGAGATGTGGTATCTCAGAGTTGTTTTGATTTGCATTTCTCTAATTAATAGTGATTTAGAGCATTTCTTCATATGCTTATAGATATCTTTAATTTCTTTCTCTGAAAACTTCCTATTCATATCCTTTGACCATTTCTCAATTGGGGAATGACTTGTATTCATATAGATTTGGCTCAATTCTCTATAAATTTTAGAAATGAGTCCTTTATCAGAGACACAGGTTGTAAAAATTCTTTCCCAATTTCCCACCTCCCTCTTGATCTTGGTTACATTGGCTTTGTTTGTGCAGAAGCTTTTCAATTTAATGTAATCAAAATTATCCATTTTGCATTTTATAATGCTCTCTAATTCTTGTTTGGTCCTAAAATCTTCCCCTCTCCACAGATCTGTCAGGTAAACTATTCCTTGCTTTCCCAAATTGCTTACAGTATTATCCTTTACACCTAGATCATGCACCCATTTAGACTTGATTTTGGTATATGGTGTTAGATAGTGATCTATGCCCAGTTTCTGCCATACTGTATTCCAGTTTTCCCAGCAGTTTTTGTCAAATAGTGCATTCTTATCCCAAAAACTGGGGTCTTTGGGTTTATCGAACAATAGATTGCTATATTTATTAACTGCTGGGTCTCCTGCACCTAATCTATTCCATTGATCCACTACTCTACACCTCTGCCAGTACCAAGCAGTTTTGATGACTGCTGCTGTATAATACAGATGAAGATCTGGCATAGCTAGTCCACCTTCCCTAGCATTTCTTTTCATTAATTCCCTTGATATTCTAGACCTTTTGTTTTTCCAAATAAATTTGTTATTATTTTGTCTAACTCTACAAAGTAGTTTTTTGGTAAATTGATTGGAATGGCACTAAATATATAATTTAGTTTGGGTAAAATTGTCATTTTTATTATATTAGCTCGACCCAGCCATGAGCAATTGATATTTTCCCAACTATTTAGATCTGTTTTTATTTGTGTGAGAAGTGTTTTGTAGTTTTGATCATATAGATTCTGGGTTTGTTTTGGCAAGTAGATTCCCAAATATTTTATAATGTCTATAGTGACTTTAAATGGGATTTCTCTTTCTATCTCTTGCTGTTGAGTTTTATTAGAGATGTACAGGAATGCTGAGGATTTATGTGGGTTTATTTTATATCCTGCAACTTTGCCAAATTTATTTATTTATTGTCTCAAGTAATTTTTTACTTGATTCTCTAGGATTCTCTAAATATATCATCATATCATCTGCAAAGAGTGACAGCTTGGTCACTTCTTGGCCTAATTTGATTCCTTTGATTTCTTTTTCTTCTCTAATTGCTACTGCTAACGTTTCAAGTACCAGAATGAATAAGAGGGGTGATAGTGGACACCCTTGTTTCACTCCTGATCTTATTGGAAAGGCTTCTAGTTTATCCCCATTGCATATAATACTTGCTGATGGTTTTAGATAGATGCTAGCAACTATTTTAAGGAAGGCTCCATTTATTCCTATACTTTCTAGTGTTTTTAATAGGAATGGATGTTGTACTTTGTCAAAAGCCTTTTCTGCATCTATTGAGATGATCATGTGGTTTTTGCTAGTTTTGTTGTTGATATGCTCAATTATATTGATGGTTTTCCTAATATTAAACCATCCTTGCATTCCTGGAATGAATCCTACCTGATCAGGGTGTATTATTTTTGTGATAAGTTGTTGGAGTCTTTTGGCTAATATTTTATTTAGAATTTTTGCGTCTAAATTCATGAGGGAGATTGGTCTATAATTTTCTTTCTCTGTTTTATCTCTTCCTGATTTAGGAATCAGTACCATATTTGTGTCATAGAAAGAGTTTGGTAGGACTCCTTCTTCACTAATTTTCCCAAATAGTTTGTAGAGTATTGGAATCAATTGTTCTTTAAATGTTTGATAGAATTCACTAGTGAACCCATCTGGCCCTGGAGATTTTTTCCTAGGGAGTTCATTGATGGCTTGTTTGATTTCTTTTCTGAGATGGGGTTATTTAGGTAATTCACTTCCTCTTCAGTTAATCTGGGCAATTTGTGATTTTGTAAATATTCATCCATTTCACTAAGATTGTCATATTTATGTGCATACAATTGGGAAAAATAATTCCTCATTATTTTTTTGATTTCCTCTTCATTAGAGGTAGATTCACCCGTTTTATTTTTGATGCTAATAATTTGGTTTTCTTCTTTCTTTTTTTTTATCATATTGACTAAGGGTCTATCAATTTTGTTGATTTTTTCATAAAACCAGCTCTTGGTTTTATTTATTAATTCAATGGTTTTCTTAATTTCAATTTTATTAATCTCACCTTTGGTTTTCAGTATTTCTAATTTAGTACTAAATTGGGGATTTTCAATTTGTTCTTTTTCTAGCTTTTTCAATTGCATGTCCAATTCACTGACCTCCCTTCTCTCTGCTTTAATTAAGTATGCACTCAGGGATATAAAACTTCCCCTGAGAACTGCCTTTAGAGCATCCCACAAATTTTGGTATGTTGTTTCATTATTATCATTCTCTTGAATGAAATTATTGATTGTTTCTATAATTTCTTCTTTGACCCACCAATTTTTTAGGATTAAATTGTTTAGTTTCCAATTAGTTTTTAGTCTATCTTTCCATGGCCCTTTATTGCATATAATTTTTATTGCATCATGATCTGAGAATGATGCGCTTACTATTTCTGCCTTTCTGCACTGGATTGTGAGGTTTTTATGCCCTAGTACATGGTCTATTTTTGAGTATGTACCATGCACTGCTGAGAAGAAAGTAAATTCCTTTTTATCCCCATTCAGTTTTCTCCAGAGATCCATCATATCTAGTCTCTCTAAGATTCTATTCACCTCCTTAACTTCTTTCTTGTTTACTTTGAGGTTAGATTTATCGAGTTCAGAGAGGGGGAGATTAAGGTCCCCCACTAGTATAGTTTTGCTATCTATTTCTTCCTCTAATTCCTTTAACTTCTCCTCTAGGAATTTGGATGCTATACCACTTGGTGCATATATATTAAGTAGTGATATTGCTTCATTCTCAATGGTGCCTTTTAGTAG
The DNA here is from genome assembly GCA_011680675.1 of Gymnobelideus leadbeateri. Lineage (NCBI taxonomy): Eukaryota > Metazoa > Chordata > Mammalia > Diprotodontia > Petauridae > Gymnobelideus > Gymnobelideus leadbeateri. Next base: position 86,734 of record WOXC01005580.1, read on the forward strand.
GATATAGTTTCCTTCCTTATCTCTTTTAATTAGATCTATTTTTGCTTTTGCTTTATCTGAGATAAGTATTGCTACCCCTGCTTTTTTACTTTAGCTGAGGCATAATAAATTTTACTCCAACCTTTTACCTTTACCCTGTGGGTATCCCTTTGTTTCAAATGTGTTTCTTGAAGACAGCATATTGTAGGATTATGGTTTTTAATCCATTCTGCTATCCGCCTCTGTTTTATGGGAGAGTTCATCCCATTCACATTCACAGTAATGATGACTATCTGTCTCTTCCCTTCCATCCTATTCCCTCCCCTGTTTATGTTTTTGTTTATTCCTTCTCCCTTCCCCTCCTTGAAGTTTTCCCTTTTGACCGCCCCCTCCCTCAGTGTTCCCACCCAGTGACCCCCTTCTTAACCTACCCTCTCCCCTTACTACTATTTCCCTCCCTTATAATCCCTCCCTTTAGTCTCCTCCTTTTCACCCCGCCCTTACCCTCCCACTATCTATAGGACACAATAAATTTTTATACTTATCAGAGTAAATTACTCCCGTTTGATTCCAAACCAATGAGAGTAAATTTCAAACAGTGCTCCTCTCCCTCCCTCCAATTCCTCTATTTAATGAATTTATGTGTCTATTCACGTTAGATTCTTAAACTTCACTGATTAATTTGATCCTTCTTTGAACCAGAACCAGTGAGAATAGTGTTTAAATGATGTTCCTCTCCCTCTTACTTTCCCTTCTTCTATAGTGTGTTTTGATGCCTCTTCAGATGGCATATTTTACCTTTTCCTAGCTCATCCTTTCCTTTTTCCCATTACAGTACCATTGATCCCCTTAATAGTCTTTTTTTTTTAGACTCCATGTTAGTGCATTCATACCCACACCCTCTAAGTATAACCCTTTTGCAGGTCATGATAATCATAGAGATTTCAAATATTGACAGTTATCAGCTCCACATATAGGGATGTGAACATTTTGCTCTTGTTGCATCCCAGGTAATGAGCTTGTGTTTGTGGGTGTGGGTATGTGCACTTCTGCATGTGTGAGTCTATGTTACCCTTGTTTACCTTTTTATGTTCTTCTGGAGTCTTGTAATTGGAGATCAAATTTTCCATTGAGCTCTGGCTTTTTCATTAGGAAAGTCTGGAAGTCCCTTACTTCATTAAACGTCCATCTCCTTGCCTGAAAGATTATGCTCAGTTTTGCCGGGTAGTTAATCCTTGGTTGTAGTCCTAGCTCTCTTGCCCTACGAAATATCAAATTCCAGTCCCTCCGCTCTTTTAATGTAGAAGCTGCTAGGTCCTGTGTGATCCTAACTGTAGTTCCTCGATATTTGAATTGTTTCTTTTTGGCTGCTTGTAGAATTTTTTTCTTTAATCTTATAATTCTGGAATTTGGCTACTATATTTCTTGGAGTTTTCAGTTTGGGATCTCTTTCAGGAGGAGTCCGGTGAATTCTATCAATAGCTATTTTATCTTCTGATTCCAGGACCTCAGGACAGTTTTCTTTGACAATCTCTTGGAGGATGTTGTCTAGACTGCTTTTCTCATCATGGCTTTCTGGTAGACCAATAATTCTTAGGTTGTCTCTCCTGGATCTGTTCTCTAGGTCAGTTATTTTTCCAGTGAGATATTTTACATTTTCTTGCAATTTTTCGATCATCTTGTTTTTTTCGATTGACTCCTGCTGCATCATAGAGTTCTGAGTTTCAGTTTGGTTGTATCTAATTTTTAGTGAATTATGGTCTTCAGTAAGTTTTTGAAGTTCCTTTTTTAGGGAGGTATTTTCTTTTTCCAAGTTGGTCATTGCCTCCCTGATTTGGTCTTTAAAATTTTTCTTAAGCTCCTCCAGGAATGCTATTTGGGCTTGAGACCAGATCATGTTTCCTTCTGTGGTCTCTGGTGTGGGCAGAGAGTCTATATTGTCTTGTGTGTTTTGTTGTTCTTGCCCTGCATAGTATGCTCGAATAGACTTTCTTGCCTTCCCCTTCTCCTTTTCAGCTTCCTTCCTTCCCATTGTGACTTCCTGTTTCTTAGTGTCTCAGGCTATGAGTTTGGGGCCTGATCCTTGACTTTGAATACCTCTGGGTGGCAAGTTTATGGCTAAGTCAGGGAAGTCAGTGAGGAATGTAGATGTGTAGGTGGGGATGAGTCTGACCACTTCAGATTTCTGCCTCTATACCCCTGGGCTATAAGTAGGCTTCTGTTGGTGAGGTGAGGTGGGGCTAGTTGGGTCCCCTCCCTCTCTTCTCTTCAGATTCCTGGGTGTCTCAGTTACACCCTTTCTTGGAGATTCTCAAGCCTGAGGCTATTTCCATTAACTTGGGATTTCAGTCTGGGTGGGAGACTTATCTTTGGGTTTTCTGCTTCATGAAGGAGGGATGGGAGGATCCAAGCAGCTAGAATTTACTTTGCCATTCCAGCCCCTGTATCATACAGGCAGGCAGTTTCTAAATTTCCAGGCTGGGGGCTGAATGCAGCCTGAGAAGCCACTCTCTCCACTGGGGCCCGACTCTCCTACCTGGCTCCAATGATCCGTTCCCTCTGCGAGATGACTGCGATTCGTCCTTGGTAAGTCTGCAGGCTGGGGCTTTTTCTCTCTCTGGTGTAGTCTGCTTGCCTGCTCTTAGGTCTGAGCTGTGCAGACCCTACGCGCTCTGCGCTTCGACCTGAGCGGACACTCTGGGCAACCTCCTGTGCTGGATTCTGCCACACTCTGTCTTCCACTGGGCTTCGTCACTCTGGAATCTGCTCAGATTTACCCTTTTGGACTTAGTGACAGAGGAGCTCAGCCAGGGAATAGGTTTTTAATAGAATTCATGTTTTCTAAGCATTTCCATTGAGAAAACCAGAATTATGTGGTACCCGAGAGATATATAAGTAAGAGGCAAGAAAACCTTGAAATTTAAATGACTATGAGCAACTAGAATGGGCTAAATGATGACCCAATGTCTGCATCTTGAAAGGAGAATAAGAGATCACAGATAAAGTCTTCCAAATCTTGTCATCTTTAAAGCATCAGTGAGGGAACAAGGATAAAGAAACTAGGACTTTGGTATTTAGTTTTGTTTGATTTGGTTTGGCCTATTGGTTTGTTTATTTTTAGTGACCTGTTATTTCAGTTTCCCTGGTATAGAGAATTCCCAGGTAAGGAAATCCCCTATACCAGGATAAAGAATTTGTTCCACGAAGTAGGCCTAGATTCAGTCAAAGGACTGCACTTGAGGACCTAGAGGGCCACATGTGGTCTCAAGGCTGCAGTTTCCCACTCATGCTATATGCAGATAAAGACTGGTGTCTTTTCTGCAATTTCCACTTATTGGAAAGCTACCTAGAGCTCTGAGAAGTTATATGACCGACCTAGGGTCAAACAACTTTGATGTTTGACAGGCAGGATCTGAATCCTTTTGTCCTGGTTTTTTAATCTCTGTTTCCCCTACTAAGTGGCACTGCCTTCATTATTTTTTTGTAAGAAAAAAAAGACATGGGGTAATGAGAAAACAGAGAAACATATTATTTCTTATAATTAGTACACCACAGGAGATTACATAATGCAGGTAGGGAGGTAAGAAGAAAACATTGCTCTTATGTAAACCAGGAAGAGGAAGGGAGAAAGAATATAATGTTGAAATAAAATAAAGAAGAAACTGAAATTTGGCAACTGGAGAAAGAGAATTAAAAGGAATGATTAAAATCAAAGGAGAAAGCAAAGGAGGATAAGCATTTAAATAGTACCTACTACATTCCAGGCACTGTGCTAAGCACTTAAATTTGAGAAAGAAATAGTCACAGAGAAAACAAACCTCAACAGTGTAGGTTTAATTAAACAATGGAAATCGGACAAGAGAACTACAGAGATTCCAGTGACTGTACTCTGAGTTAGTAGAAAAGGGGATGAGAGAGGAATGATCAAGTTGTTTCAACTGTACATAACTGGTGCTGATCTAATTTCCCTCTCCTAATTGCATTTTTTTCATTTTTAAGACTGTGAAGGAATATTAAAATAAAATGTGATGAAATAGAAAATAAATCTAACAATCAAAACAGTGAATGTGAATGTAATAGATTGAAATATAAAAGGGATGTTTTGGGGGAATAATTCAGAAAACAAAACCAGACAATTTTTTAAATTTTGTTTTACAAGGAACACATTTAAATCATTAAGACGTGGACAGAATTCAAATGAAAGGGTCAAATAGAAACTTTTATGTATGTTGAATCTTCTAAGAAAATGGTGAACATGATTCCACACAAGGTAACAGTCAGCAAATTGGTTAGAAATAGTAAACATGGAGGGGCGGCTAGGTGGCGCAGTGAGTAAGAGTGCTGGCCTCGGAGTTGGGATGACCCGGGATTGAAACTGGCCTCAGAAAATGAGCACCCACACATAAATGATGACTAGTGGTGTAACCTTGAGCAAGTTACTTAACCCCAATTGCTTTAATAAAAAAAAAAAAAAGAAATAGTAAAAGACTGCTGGGGTAAATATAAGTTGATTTTTTAGTGAGTAATGTGACAATGAAGTAGTTTGAAAAGAGAGATACCAAATTAATGAAATGAACAGTGAAAAAAAAAAGGAATTCTATGATACACAGTCATGTTTCATGAACCAAGGAAAGATAAAGTAGAGAAATATATACCCAAATCATATACCCAAAAGAAAACCCAAGAACTTTATTGTAAGTGAATACTGACGTACAGGTTGGGGAAAATGTTGTTAGCAGAGAGCCATATTGGAGGGGGGAAGGCATGTCAATTGGGGTTAAGTGACTTGCCTAAGGTCACACAGCTAATAAGCATGTCAAATGTCTAAGGCCGGATTTAAACTCAGATCCTCCTGACTTCAGGGCTGGTACTCTATTCACTTTGCCACCTAGTAGCCCCCAGAAATATATTTAAAATATCTGCTCTCTAGGACCATTTTGGATTTATATGAGGAACAAAAAAAGATCTCAGTTGTAAAACTATAAGCATAATATTCCATACGGATAATAAAAGCTATGAAATGCCAAATATCAATAGAAACAGAAAGAACCTATCGGAAAAATATAGTACTCATTTATTTTAAAACTTCGAAATCATAGGAATAGATAAACATTTTCTTAAGAGGAAGAATTGTATTTAATATAGCTAAGAAATAATAGGGTTTGTAATGGGGAAACCCTAGAGGCTTTTTCAATGAATTTAGGATTAAGGATATTCATTATAGCTGCTTTTATGTAATATGTATGTATGTATGTATATATATATATATATATACATATATAATGTTTACTATGAAAATAAGAAGTAGGATAAAGATTCCCTATTTGAGTGGAACTGCTAGAAAATCCAGACAGAAGTTTGACAATAATTAGATTGAGACTGACTTTTACACTATACTTAACAATAAGTTCCAAAAAGATGCTTACCATAAATATTAAAGATCATTTAAAAATGGAAAATAATAGAAGACAGTATCATTTGTGAATAAAACTAGTAGAATTTTTTATGTAAAACTAGGTATAGAGATCTATAAAAGAGAAATAAATTTGATGATATGAAATTAAAAGTATTTTACATGTTAATCAAAATCCATACTGCAAAAACAATAAGAATAGTTGTTAAGAAAAAAATTTCATTGAATATTTAAAATTTTTTTCACTATCCAAAGTGTATAGATAATCCATGGAAATATATAATTACAAAGTTACTCCTTAATATATGGTTCAAGAAGAGAAACATGATATTTCCAAAAGAAGAAATGAAAAATGAAAAAAAAACTATATTACTAGGAAGAATGCAAAAGCAAATTAAAATAACATATTTCAACTTATGTCTATCAGATTATCAAAAATAAAAACAAAAATGTTAAATATCAGAAGCACCGTAGTGGGATAGGCATAACAATATACTAATAAAAGAATTGAAAATGTTCTGGACGTAATGGTGAGATAGGACTAGAATTTTTCTGATTTGGTGTCCCTGAGTTCCCTGACTCCCTGGACTTCCTCTTCTCATGCAAACATATGGGCCCCAGCTTCTCTGACACAGCTTCCTGGCCTAGGGGCACCAAAGGTTCCTGCCAAATGTAATGAGGTGCCTCCCAAATTTAGTGGTGGCCTAAGTTGATCTGAGTTACCGTGCTCTGATGATGTATTGATTAGACACATTCTCAAATAAAGACATCTAGAAAAGGGGTTCAAGATGTCCAGAGAAACTAAGTGCCACTATATCCTTGCTATGTTTGAATGAAGTAATTCTTTTGTTCAATGATTCACCCCTACCTCATTTTTCCCAATATCTAACCTGAACTAAGAGGGTGCTGGAGGTGCCTACAAAAAATGAAAAATAATTTGGAACCTTACTAGAAAAATGTCATATTTCCCTAGACACAGAAATGGTATTATATGCATATACCTGATCAGGGTCAAATGAGGTCAAAGAATGATGAAAGTTCCCCAATATATAAAATATGTTTCAAGTAATACATTTGTGTTAGCAAAAAAAAAAAAAATCAAAATGAAACAAAATGAGTGTCCACTAATTGGGAAACAACTAAAAAATTGTGGCATGATGATTAATTCAGTTCTCCTGTTCCAACTTGTCTTCTCCAACAAATTGCACCCTTTGTCATTTCCATCCTTACATTTTAAAAATCTTTTCCTGTATACTAGATTATACCCTACTACCTATAAAATGACCATTTCCCGTTTCTCTCTTACCCTAAAAAAACAAACAAAACAAAACAAAACAAAAAAACCTCTCATTTAATTCTTTCATTCTCGCTAACTTTTACTTTATATATCCTCTGAACTTTATGGTTTTTTGAAAATGCCCTCTACAATAGCTGCCACCACTCTCTCTCTCTCTCTCTCTCTCTCTCTCTCTCTCTCTCTCTCTCTCTCTCTTTTTTTTTTGCTTTTTGGAGGGCAATTGGGGTTAAGTAACTTGCCCAAGGTCACAAGGCTAGGTTTTTGTTTGTGTGCATTAAGTGTCTGAGGCTGGATCCGAACTCAGGTCCTTCTGACTCCAGGGCTGGCACTCTACTCACTGCTCCACCTAGCCGCCCCCACTTTCTCTCTTCTTAACCTCTTACAATTCCCTGTCTGACTGTGTCATTCCAAAGAAATTGCTCTCTTCAAAGTTATGAATTATCTCTTGATTGCCAAGTCCCATGACCTTTTCTCAATTCTCATTCTACATCTCTGTGGCCTTTGACAGTGCTGCTCAACTTCTCCTACTTGGTATTCTCTTCTCTTTAGATTTTCTGGATGCAGCTCTCTTTTAGTTCTTCTCCTACCTAGCAGACCATTTCCTCACTATCAAACCCTGTAGATAATCTGTAGTAAAGCTCTATTGATTTCACTGTTGTAAGCCCTTCTCTCCTCTGACTTTTCCAATATACTAGTGAAGGTCTTCATCACTTCTTTCCTAGACTATTGGAACAGTTCATTTGTGGGTGCCTTTGCTTGAAATTTCTCTCCACTCTAATCTGTCCTTTATTTAGTCACCAAACTGATTTTCTTAAAGTATAGTCCCAACTATGTCCAACCCCTAATCAATAAACTCCAATGATTTCTATTTGCTTCCATGATCCAAATATTTAGTTGGAATTCAAAACCCTTGATAACCTAGCTACACATTAATTTTCCAGTCTTATACCTTATTTCCAGTCATGTACCCCTTGATCCAGTGATACTAGCTTCCTGACTGTTCCATGAACAAGACATTTTCTTGACTGTTCCATGAACAAGACCTGAAATGCTCTCCCTTCTCATCTCCAACTTTCGCTTTCCCTGGTTTCCTTTAAATCCCAACTAAAACCTGATCTTTCCCCACCCTTCTTGATTCTAGTGACTTTCTTCTTTCTCTCTCTCTCTCTCTCTCTCTCTCTCTCTCTCTCTCTGCTCTTTGGAGGGGGAAGGCAGGGCAATTGGGGTTAAGTGCCCAAGGTCACACATCTAGTTAAGTATTTAGTGTCTATGGCTGGATTTGAACTCACATCCTCTTGACTCCAGGACTCTGGCATTTTATTCACTGTGCCACCTAGCCACCCCAATGACTTTCTTCTTTTAATTTTTTTCATATTTATTCTGCATATAACTTGTCCTTTCATATTTGTTTGCTTGTTATCTCCACCATTATCCTGCCAGTTCCTTGTGGTCAAAAACAATTTTTATGCCTCTATTTTGCATTTCTAGTACTTATTACCATGCCTCACACATAGTAGAAGCTTAATAAAAATTTATTGACTTATTTGAAAATTACTAAAATAACTTAAATTCAAAAAATGCTGAAAAGCAATACTGAAATCTATCAGAACACCAATCAATATGATTTTCAATCATTAATAATATTAACAACAATAATAAAGTGATTACAACTAATAATTGGCTTTAAAATTTTAAGAGTCCTCTTTTAAGAACTCCATAAAGTGATAAAAGGGAAACTTGCTAGTTTTGTAAGTAACCTAAATTTTATATGAAGTTTTGGAGTTCAGATGTATCTGATTCCTTTAGTTTTTTAAAGGGTCCTCCATGACATTATAGTTAATTACTTTGTAAAAAGGCTTTGTGAAATGCCCTGCCATTAGAGGCAAATGAAAGAGTACTAATCTTGGAAAATTAATAAACAGTTTGCAGTTGAGGAAAAAATGCATATCTCGAAGTTTGGATTTCTTTTTTATTTGATTTTATTTCTAAGCCTCAATTAGAGACTTCTTCACTAGAATTTGGATAGAGGCCTGTTTACTGAGGCTGTAGTCTCTACATTCTCTTCATCACTGTTATATGATCATATATTTGGAGTTGAAAAGGATCTTAGAAGTCAATGCAACTAAGATTAGAAGGGAAGCAAAAAAGGTGTGAAACAATTTTTCTTTTTTTTATAGCCGGTGTCTCTGATAAGGGCCTCATTTCTGAAATATATAGAGAACTAAATCAAATTCATAAGAATACACACCATTCCCCAATTGATAAATGGCCAAAGGACATGAACAAGCAGTTTTTAGAGGAAGAAACCAAAGCTATTGATAGTTATATGAAAAAAAAATGCTCTAAATCAGAATAGATTAGAGAAATGCAAATTAAAACACCTCTGAGGTACCACATCACACATACCAGATTGGCTAATATGACAAAACATGGAAATGATAAATGCTGGAAAAGATGTGGGAAAATTGGAACACTCATGCATTGTTGGCAGATTTGAACTGATCCAAACATTCTGGAAAACAATTTGGAATTATGCCCAAAGGATCATAAAACTATGCCTATCCTTTGATCCAGCAATATCAATACTAGGTCTGTATACCAAAGAAATCATATAAAGGGAAAAGAACCCACATGTTGTAATGGAAATGCAAATTTAAAGATCTTCCCTGCCCCTAGTCCCTTTGATTGGCTTAAGAGACTGAGAACCTTCCTTGATTTGAAAATATACTCTGCCTCCTAATAGGCTGAATGTGGTCACATGGAGGCAGGAGGCTTCATTTTCAGGAATGCTCACACCTACATGCTGTGTGATTGGGCAGTGGGTGAAGAAGGTGGTTACATTCTCTGACCCAGGAGAAGGCTATATAATCCCTGATGTGAGGTTTTGCTTTGGGGCTCACTTTGAGAAGTGTTATGTGATTTGACCAGATGAGACTCTGGGCAGCCATTGAGAGCCCCGCAGCTTTGAAAATCCAGATATTGATGCTTCCCTCTCTGGTAACTGTGATTTGGTATGAATGTAATGGTTGAGCTGTTTGGAAGCCTGTCTGCTCGATCTGTTTGTTTCTCTATCTTGTAAGTTCTGTCTGTATACTTTGAAGTTTGGGATGATGACCTTTTTCCCCTGAACTAGGTAAATGATATGTGTTTGACTGATTAAAGTAAGCTTGTTAACCCATTTTGAGTTGCTTTCCTTTAGAAAAGCAGATCTAAGAACCTGTGTTGGCAGCCATCCTGGGTATGTTGGGTGCTTGCTGCTACACATGTGGAAGAAATATTTATAGCAACTTTTTTGTGGTGACAAAGAATTGGAAATTGAGGGGATGCCCATCCGTTGGGGAATGACTGGTATATGAATGTAATTGTATAATATTGTTTTATAAGAAATGATAAGCATAAAGATTTCAGAACAACCTGGAAAGATTTACATAAACTTATGCTGATTGAAGTGAGCAGAACCTGGAGAACAATGTACATAGTAACAGCAACATTGTGCAATGACAAACTTGGATAGACTTTGCTATTCTCAGCAATGCAATGATCTAAAACAATTCCAAAAGACTCACGATGGAGAATGCAATTCACATCCAGAGAAAGAACTATGGAGTTCGAATGCAGATCAAAGCACACTATTTTCTCTTTTTTTGTTTTTTTTTCTTTCTCCTGGTTTTTCCCTTTTGTTCTGATTTTTCTTTCACAATGTGACTAATGTGAAAATATGCATAATATAATTGTACATATATAGGCTCTATCAGATTGCAGGCCATCTTTCCCAACTCACTTCCACTGTTCACAACAGTAATAATCTTCCAATCATGTAACTTCATCTTTGCTTTTTGTTAGCCTTGTTGTGAGTTCAGTTGTTCAACCATGCCCAACTCTCTGTAACCTCATGAACCATAATACGCCAGGCCCTATTGTTCTGGATTATCTCCTAGAGTCTGTACAAACTCGTGTTCATTGCTTCCATGACACTATCCTTCTTATCCTTTGCCTTCTTTCACCTTCAATCTTTCCCAACCCGAGGGCCTTTTCCAATGAGTCCTGTCTTCTCATGATGTGGCCAAAGTATTTAAGCTTCAACTTCAGTGTTTGTCCTTTCAATGAGCGGTCTGAATTAATTTCTTCAAGCATTGACTTATATGTTTTCCTTACTATCACAAAAGTCTTCTCTAGGACCACTTGAAAAGTATTGATTCTGTGGTGCTCAGCTTTGCTTTTAGTCCAGCTCTCACAACCATACATTGCCATTAAAAAAGTCATAAAATTGATTATATGAACCTTTGTCAATGAGATGATATATCTGCTTCTTAGTATGCTGTCCAGATTTGCCATAGCTTTCATTCCAAGGAAAATGTATCTTTTAATTTCATGACTACAGTTACTATCAGCAGTGGTCTTTGAGTCCAAAAATATAAAATCTGACATTGCTTCCATTTCTTCTCTTTCTACTTGCCAAGATGTGATGGTACCAGTTGTAAGATCTTAGTTATTTGCTTCCTTGTTTTTTTGTTTTTTGTGTGTATGCTAAGTACCAAGCCAGCTTTTACACTCCCCTCTTTCATCCATATCAAGGGATTTCTTAATTCTTATTCACATTCTGCATTCACAATGGTAATATCTGTATACTTGAAATTTTTGACATTTCTCTGGTAAGTTTAATTTTGGTTTTTAATTCATCTAGCCTAGTATTTGCATAATATACTCTGCAAAAAAGTTAAACAAATAAGGTAATGTTATATAGCTTTGTTATACTCCTTTTCTTATCTTAACTCAATCAGTTGTCCCACATTCAATTCTAATTGTTTCTTCTTGGTCTGCATATAGGTTCCTCAGGGGACAAGATGATCTGGTACTCCCATCTTTTTGAGAATTTGCCACATTTTATTATGATATACAGAGCAAGAAGTTTTAATGCAGTCAATTTTTTTTTCTCCGTAATCCAGTGAATGTTGGCAATTTGGTCTCTAGTTCTTCTGCCTCTTCAGATACCAAACTGTTCTTTTGGTAATTCTCAGTACACATATTGCTAAAGCCTAGGCATAACCTTGCAGACATGTGAGATGAGTGTGACTGTTTGGTAATTTGGACATTCTGTGGCATTGTTCTTTTTTAGGATTGAGACATAAACTGATCTTTTCCTCTCCAGGGGCCACTGTTGAGCTTTCCAAATGTTCTGGCATAATGAGTACATCCAAATTATAAGCATCATATTTTAGGATTTTTGATAGTTCAGCTAGGATTCCATAGCCTCCACTAGCCTTATTGTTAGCAATGCTTCCTAAGACCCACTTCATTCTTCAAGATATCTGGTTCTAGATGAGAAGCCACATCATTTTCAGTTACTGGTGATGTTATGATGTTTCTTGTATAATTCTTCTGTATGTTATTGCCACCTCCCCTTCATCTACTTCTGTTAAGTCCCTAGAAATTTTGTCTTTAATCATGTACATTTTTACTTGAAACTTATCCCTGATAGCTCTAATTTTCTTGAAGAGATTTCTTTTTTTCCCATTCTTCTTTTTTTTTCTTCTAATTAAACAAATGTCATTTACCTAATTCAAGGGGAAAAGGTCAGCACCCAAAACTTCAGAGAATATATAGGTTTCAAGCAGACAACAAATGCAGAGAAACACCAGCAGACAGGCTTCCAACTGTCTTGACCATTTCATCCATACCTACTCAATTATCAGAGAGGGCAGCATCAACACCTGGGTTTTCAAAGCCTGGGGGCTCAATGGCTGCCCAGAGTCTTATCTGGTCAAAGCACATAACTCTTCTCAAAGTGAGCCCCAAAGCAAACCCTCACATCAGGGTATATATAGTTTTTTCCTGGATTAGAGAATGTCACAACCATCTTGACCCACTGCCCAATCACAAAGCACCAAGGTGTGGGCATTCCTGCAAGCGAAGCCTCCTGCCATTGGCTCCATGTGACTACATTTAGCCTATTAGGGGGCAGAATATATTTTCAAATGAAGGAAGGTTCTCAGAGTCACCTAAGTCTATCAAAGGGCCTAGGGGCAGGGAAGATCTTAAATTCCCATTTCCATAACAATCTCTGCCCTGACTAATTTACCTCTTATTCCAATTATCTTTTGATTTCCTACATTAGCATTCTAATTCTCTATGATGAATATGATACCTTTTTTGGTGTGTGTGTGTGTGTGTTTCTTGTAAGATATTATAGGTTTCAGAAGATAAAACTGTTCTACTTTGGCATTTTCAGCATCGGTGTTTGAACATAGACTTTTACTGTGATGTTGAATGATTTGGCTTAGATATAGACATATATCATTCTGTCATTTTTGAGATTATTCTCTAGTCTTGCTTTTCTCATTTTATCGACTATGAGGGCTACTCCATTTCTTTCAAGGTCTTCATATATTTCCTTAGATCATGCCACCTTAGAAGAATTGAATACTTTAGGTTCTTTAGAATTAACTCTAAAAACTGTAGCATGGAAAGACAGTATCCCCACTACCCCAGGAGGAAAACCCAACTTTAACATAAAAATAAAAGCCAAGAAATAGGTTGAAAAAAGTGAGCAAACAGCAACAAAAAAGAACCTGACCATAAAAAGTTACTATTGTGACAAGGAAGATCAAAATGTAAACTCAGAAAAAAACTATGTCAAAACGCATACATGCAAAGTCTCAAAGTAAAATATGAATTGTTGTGGAGTCCAAAAAGAATTCCTGGAAGCACTCAAAATGGATTTTAAAAATCAAATAAGAGAGGTAGAGGAAACAGATTCAATGGCTTGGTAAAGAAAGGACAAAAAGGGCTTAGAACATAATATTATGGAGGGGAAAGGAACTAAGATTACAGCCAAGAATCACCTACCTAATGTGAGAATAATTGCTAATGGAAAAAGAAAAAGACTTTCAAGCATTCCTGAATAAAAGACCAAAGTGAAACAAGAATTTTAACTTTCAAATACAACACTTAAGAGAAGCATAAAAGGGCAAACAGGAAAGTATAATTATAAGGAATTCAATAAGATTAAACTGTTTACATTTCTACATAGGAAGAGAATACTTGTACTACTAAGAACTTTGTCATTATTGGATTAGTTAGAAGGAGCATACTTAGAGGACATGGATATGATTTGACTATGATGGGATGATAAAAAAATTAAGGGGTGAGAAAAAGAAATGTACAGTGAGAAGGGAGAAAGAAGAGACAGAATCTTAAATTATCTCACATAGAAGAGTCATGAGTGGGTTTTACAGTGAAGGAAGATGGGGTATGGTGTAAAGCAACATTTGAAACTTACTATCATGATAAGAGACTGAAAGAGGGAATATGACAAATACTCAATTGAGTATAGAAATCTGTTACCCTATAGGGGAGAAGAATAGGAGAAGGGGGACGGGCCTGATAGAAGGGAGTGTGGATTGGGTGAGGTGGCAATCAGAAGGGAAACACTTGAGGAGTGATAGGGTGAAAGGAGAGAGAGAGAGAGAGAGAGAGAGAAAGACAAAATAGGATAGCAGGAAATATGGGAAATATGCATTTAGTAATTGTATAACCTATATTAAATGGCTTGCGGTCTCAGGATAGATGAAGGTGAGGAGGGGAGAAAATTTGCAACTCAAAATTCAAAAAGTGAATCTTAAAACTATTTTACATGTAATTGGAATAAATATTCAAGAATTTTTTTTTAATTGTTGTGTCTACATTCTCCCAGGAACTTGCTGAGCACTAGAGATATAAACACAAAGAATGACATGATCTCTTCTCTGAAGGAGTTTATGTTCTAATGACTGGGGAAAAATAAAGATATATGTTTAAGAATATGTATTATAAAAAGAAAAAAATATATACACATGTAAAAATTAAATGCAAACTTGAAAAGAAGAACATTAACATTATTCAGGGAAAAATTTATGAATTTGAGATTCCATCATTCTAACTCCAATTTTCAATACAATATGTTCAAATAATGACTTTGGTGGAAATAAAATAAACAAAAACACCAAAATATAAGATTATATATAATTATTATAGAGATTGTCTATTCTACCCCTGGTGTTTTACATAAGAGAAAGCAATGGATGAGGGGATAAATGATTGGCTCAATGTCACCTAGGAAATCCAATGGATTTGTACAGTATGATAAATTCAGACAACTACTGGTTCTAGATTCATAGTGGTTGATTTTAAGCCTTGCCTCCATTTCATACTACCTATATAACCTTGAAAAAGCAACAACTTTATAGGGCCAGTTACACTTCCTATAAAATGAGGGGTTTGAATTATATAGAAGGATATTTTAAAAATCTAAAGCAGAGGTACTAGACAAGTCCACATTCAGAAAGGGCCTGAGCCAGATTAAAATGAAAGTGGGAAATATTTGGAAAATAGTTTAAATGAAATAGAACATAGATAATGTTAATATGTGGTATTCTAAGTAAACATGTGGCATTCCACAGCATTTTCTGTGGTTTAGTAGTCCCATTTTTATTTGAGTTTAACAACATTGCTCTAACGGTCTTTGTTTCTAACATTTATGTAGTAATCTTCAGTGATGTCTCCAAGATTGTAAAGAAGAAAAAGATTTGGCTGAAGATCTAATGTGGTGTCCAACACAAATGCCTACATTTATTCACTTTTCAACCTGAGTAATGATAACACATTTTGCCATTCAAGCAGTGAAATTCCAGATCCAAGTCCCGTGTGCAATTTTTTAACTTGGCTTTCTTTGCCTTTTCCTTTTGTCACACTTAACACATTTCCCCTATCATTTATCTTTATTATCACAGCTCAAGGACCATACCTTATTTTCTAAAAGATAAACTAGACTGATAGTTTGCATACATATTCTGTGATATCTTTATTGAGTGCTTCTGTGTCAGTGCCAAGATCCCACATATCACACTCTACTACATGCCGACAATTGACAGAACTGTCTTTAAAGTAGTTTTCTCTGATGAAGCATCAGAACGGAAGCTCAAGTAATTCTTCAATAATATAGGAGGCTAAACTGCAGGAAAAAGGGAAAGCACCAGTCTAATTCATTGGGGGAGAACAGGTTAGGAATAACTGTATAGCTCTGGCAAATGTATAATATATCTTACTTATTGTTGCAAGGTGGGGCAAATACTAGGGTTTAGTAATGTTATGATTAAAAACTTTTAGAGGATTAATAAGTCATCATGATAAAGGTATTAAACATAGGTGATAGAAACCATGAATGTTCTCTGGCTACATGGGGATTTATAGGTTCTCTGCGTTGAAGCGTTGCACTTTGGGATGGCATGACAACATCATAGTGATGCTTGTAACTGGATGATGTATCAAAGAGGATTTGAGACCATGGGCTATAAGGAGTGTTGACAGAATCTTCATTTATGTCACCATCATAACATGACAAACACCAGTTCTTCCTTGGATTTACAGCCATGGGTGACAGACATGGTTTTCCCCACCCTTACATAATCTCCTGGTAATGGCAGCCCATAGTGAAAATACGTTCTTCACTAAGTGAACCTAAGCTTGGATTTCAGGCTCCTAGTGTTTCTTTACTGGGACCCAAGTCCCCGAACAGTGAGCCTCAGAAATGGACATTTCCAGTCCTAAATCACTTCCTAATGCCAACTTGGAGGTGCTTCCTCCAATTCTACTGCTTTTTTTTTTTTTTTTTTGCTTTTTGGAGGGCAATCGGGATTAAGTAACTTGCCCAAGGTCACGCGGCTAGGTTTTTATTTGTGTGTGTGTTAAGTGTCTAAGGCCGGATCCGAACTCAGGTCCTTCTGACTCCAGGGCTGACACTCTACTCACTATACCACCTGCCCCACCCCTAATTCTACTGCTTTTTGGAAGAGAAGATGGTCAGAATTTCCAGGCAGATGCATTTACAAAAAAGAAAATTAAAAAAACAATTTTTTAAAAAAGCTATGAAAACCTAAGTCATGTTTCAGCAAGTCAGAAAATCTAGATACTAAACATTGCTTAAACAGTACAGATCTGAGGTAAATGTAAAATAATTTTTCAGTAGTCCCACAAAGTTATCTTTACATATTCAGAATGCATAATAGGAGCAATGGATAATTGTTTCCTGGTTTAAGTATCTGGTAATGCATATTTATGAGTCTTGTGTTTATGAACTTCATTCATGGTGGAAAAAATAAATAGCTCTTATATCCCCAATATCTGTTTTATAATATGAGCATCTTTGATGAGAAGGTTCCTTATTAACCCCATTTCAAATGAACTCTAGAGTCACAAGGAGGAGCAAGTTTAGTCAAAAATGTTATATCCAAATATATTTCCTGTCTCAAAAAAAAAAGCACAGAATCAGTGAATTTAAAATCAAAAGCTGAAGAACTTTGGTATCCCATCTTCATGATTTTAACTTTTTTTTTAATTTTTAATTTTTTAATTTTTAATTTTAATGATTTGAACACATCAATCGACTAATGTAAGAGTGGGATTTGGATATTGTGGAGTTTAGCCCACAGGGTGTCAAGCCTGCTCCTCCACCATCACTTGTTCTATTTGTTTCCTTTTTATTTTATCTCACCTTTTAGAATAGCCTTCCTTATCCTTCTCTTTCATAGGATCTGTGCATTTTTTATCATCATTTGTTTTAATCATAAATTCTGACGTTTTCAATCTTTTTTCATTCATTATGATCTCCCCATTTTCTCACTTTCAATGTTCTTTTTGCAAATCTTTGATTCTTAAGTTGCCTCCACTTATCCTGTGTTTGAGATCAGTATGTTTGAGTTGTATAAAGAAAATGTGATCATTTAATGTAATTATGTTTTCCTTCTCTTCTTCCAGATTGTCCTTCTCTTCAGTCTATTCCTATTCCCAATCTATTATTCTATCTTTGGTATCTTTGAAGAGATTAACAATTATGTATTCAAATTTGTCTGTTCTGCCATTTTTCTGCTATGCAAACAAATTCTGCTGTCACAAATTCTTATTTCTCTCTTGAAACATTCTGGCATGGTTATGTGTTGTCTGTAGGAATCCACAGTCTTCTGCCTCATAAAATGTTGGTTCAATTTCCACTGTTTTGCAATAATTATATACAGATGCCTGGATTCATTGAGATGTCTTGGTATATTTCTTTGTTCTTGTTTTAACATCTTCCCTACATATTGATTTTAAGGTTTTTAAGTGAGTTTTATTTCTCCTGAAACCTTTGGTAAGTTTATTCCCTCCTAATGTTAACCTATCATTCACTGCCTCACTCCTTCCACTTTGATGGTGGAGCTAAGGGCTAGACCTCAAAGCTCTTTCTCCTCCCACACTGAGCAATTAACTTTTAACCCTCTTACAAAACAGGGTAGACAGAGTTAATATCTGCTGCTTATTTATACATAATGGTGGGATACGTGCAGTGGCGGGATTTGATGGCTGATACTATAGTAACAGCAATAAAATTGTTCAGTTGATGCTAGATCATGAACCTGTGGGTGACTGGACAAAAGTGTGTGAACCTGTGGGACAGGGCATACTGATTGCATCTGTCAACTATTATCTTTGCTTGCTATTAGTTCATCTTGGTAATGCTTAAACTCCTTGGGATCTTTACCTACAGAGTAGGTATAAATATGTTACATCTTTTATATAATTTCATGGGAGATTTTTGAGAGTTTATGAGATCTGGAGAGAATATCTCATCTTCTCTCTTGTTTGTCATATGACTCCTGAAAAGCTCATTCTCTTTCATGTGTAATCTACCATTTTTCTTGATTTCCTTATTATTATTTCATTTTTCTAGTCAGTCACATTACCAATCTCAATATTACCCTCGATCCTCACTCACCTCACATATCTAAGCAGATGTCAGATCCAATCCTAATATTCTATACAATATCTTTTCCAAATACTCCCTTACACTGGACTCATATAGCCAGCCAGCACTTTAGATAAGGATTTCACTGCCTTTTGCATCCATCCATGATTCCTCCTTTGACTTTCCTAGGGCTCAGAGTAACAAATAAAATCTCTCTTCCACAAGACAACTCTCGTAAATGATTTGGAAGGAAACATAACCGTAAGTCTTTTATTCATTAATCAAAACACTTTACAGTTGAGGAAACTGAATTCAGGAAATGTTAAATGGCTAGTCCATTTGTAACTAGTACCAATGACTAATACTGATTTGTTCCATTTTTCATGATTGCACAATACTGCTTAGCTTTTGTATTGGCTTGCTCAAATCAAATCTCTTAGAGTAGTCCTGGGTTATATTGGCTAACCAGGGCATTACCCAGTCATGACTTCAATCATACAAATCAAGAGAAGCTATCTTAGGTAATAGAGATGAAGAGATTTCTAGTGATTTTGTGCACATCTACATGACATTATAACACTTTCCTTGGCCTGTAACTAACTTAAGTTTTAGGGATCATATTGCTACTACCTTACATGAGGATTTCCTGAAGGCCACTCAAAGCCTAATTTATGTACATTTAAATGCCTTCTCTGTTGTTGTTTTTTTGTTTGTTTGTTATACTCACCTATGAACTGTGGTAATATTATTTTAGGGCCAGTAGGTGGTGCAATGCATAGAATGCTCAGACTCAAGTCAGGAAGACTCATCTTGAGTTCAAATGTGGCCTCAGACACATCCTAGCTATGTAACCCTGTGGAAGTCACTTAAGCCTCTTTGTTTAACGTGCTTATTTATAAAAAATGAGCTGAAGAAGGAAATGTATCTCTGTAAATGTATCTTTGCCAAGAAAACCCCAAAGAGTCAAACACTGCTGAAAATGACTAAACAAAAAACAAAATAGTATAAAAGCACTCTGGAGAAAAAAAAAAAAACTATAATTAGTCAGCCAGCAAGTATTTAATAATCTGGGTCAGGCATAGTTTTATGTACTGTGGCAACAAAGAAAGACCCTCCAAAAAAATGGTTGGATGGTAGAAATGACAAGTCTTGGTTACAGATGCAATAAGTAGATTAAATGTAAAAGGGAAGTTAAGGATAACATCTAGATTGTGAGTGGGGGTGCCTAGGAAGATGGGTCTACCAAAAACATTAATACAGCAGTTTGGAACTGGAGAAGGTTCCAAAGGTGGGGGAAAGATAATGAATTGTGTTTTGAGTATGTTGAGTTTATTATGCCTTTCATACATTCAGTTCATGTAATCCAAAAGGCAGTTGGTAATGTAAGACTAAAGTTTACTAGAGAGGCTAGGGCCGCTCCTAGGAAAAAATCAGCATTAAAAATGATCATTAAACCAAAAGGAGCTTACGAGATTACTAAGGGAAATTGTACAAAGGGAGAACAGAAAAGGGGTTAGAAGACAGCCTTAGGGGGCAGTCACATTTAGTATTTAAAATCTGGGTGAAGATCTCTTAAGGAGACTGAGGAAAGGTCAGACTGAAGGGGTTTCCTGTACAGTCTTGGAAAAGCAGTGTCACAAAGACAAAGACCTAACTAAAGAAGAGAGAATTCTGGGACAGGGTGGGCAGGAGTGGGTGATAGTGTCAAAAAACTGCAGAGAAGTTGAAGTATATCAAGATTTTGAAAAAGCCACTAGGTTTAACTTTGGAAAGAGTGATTTCTTTTGAATGATGAAGTTGGAAGTCAGATTGCAGAAAATTTAAAATATGGTGAGAGAAGAGGAAATGCAGGCACAAAATGTACACAGATTTCTGAAGGATTTTAGTCATGAAGGGAATGAGAGATACAGAATGATAACGAGAGGGGATGATTGTAGCAAGGAAGGATTTTTTTTTGGATTGAGAAGATATGAGTAAACATCTAGGAAGGTATCAGTTGATAGTGGTTGAAGATTAATGAGAGTATGGATGATAGCAGAGGTAATATGGAAAAGATAGGATGAAATCAGGTCAAGGATTCATGTAGAGAGATATGATTTTGCAAGGAAAACTTCATGTGAGACATGGATAAAGTATGAACACAATCTAAAGAGTTTCGGAAGAGGAAGCCTTGAGATGTGTTTGTCCTTATTTGTATGCATTGTAAAGATTTCATTTTGTTAGTTAAGTAGCAGATCCTTGATTGCTAACTAATGTACCATCTCAGCTCATTTTCATCCTTTTAAGAAATGTATTGCTTTCCAAAAGTTTCACAATGGAAAATGCCATCCATATCTAGAGAAAGAACTAGAGAAAGTCTGACTGAAGATCAAAACATACTATTTTCATTTCTGTGGGTTTTTTTTTTTACTTTTTCATTTTTTCTGTTTTTTTTCTTTCATAATGTGACTAACATGGAAATACGTTGATCATGATTGTACATGCATAACCTATATCAGATTGCTTGCTGTCTTGGGGAGGGGTGAGGGAAGGAAGGGAGGGGGAAAAATTCAGACCTCAAAATCTTACAAAAATGAATGTTTAAAACTATCTTTACATGTAATTGGAAAAAATACTTTTCTGTATAAAAAAAGGAAAACCAACAACAAGAAAAAGAAATGTTTTCTTAATGACTTTTGTCATTCGCTTCTGGAAGTATGCCTCTCTTCTATTCCCCCAAATACTCTCTTGCAATAATAATGAATAGTTAAATGTAGTTTAAATACTGAGGGACCATGTCTGAAAATATATAAATGTATATTTCATTCTTTCTAATAGTCCTGCTCTCTACCAAGAAGAGAAATCTGTTTAATTATCTGTTCTCTATGACCATTATTGGGTAAATCTATGTTCTCCTGTTTGGCTTAGCACAGATATGACCAGAGGATAATAGAACTGGTAAGGACCTTAGAGGTCACCTAGTTCTGATAACTGGATGAATCTTTCTTCAACTTCCCTAACAAGCGTTCATCTGTTTGAATCCATTCCCCACCATCCCCACATAAAACTCATGTCTCAGCTCTTCATGGGTTACAATTACTATAATAAAAAGAAACTGATTAAGAAGTGGGAGTGTTCCTCGCCCTCTGTTCTCTGAGCCCAGCAGAGGAATCCCCAACCAGAAACTCCATTGTCTATTTATTATCATTATGTCTGTTTACAAGATCCAGGCAAGAGAGATCTTCGACTTTCATGGAAACCCCACTGTTGAAGTTGATCTCTACACTGAAAAAGGTCAGTTCCAAGCTGCTGTGCCCAGCAGTGCTTCTACTGGTATTCATGAAGCCTCGGAGCTCCGAGACAATGATAAGACCCACTACATGGGGAAAGGTGTTTCAAAAGTGGTTGAGCACATCAATAAAACTATTTCCCCAACCCTGATTAGCAAGAAACTGAATGTTGTGGAGCAGGAGAAGATGGACAAATTAGTGATAGAGATGGATGACATTGAGAATAAATCTAAATTTGGTGCAAATGCCACATTGGGAGTCTCTCTGGTTGTTTGTAAGGCTGGAGCTGTTGAGAAAGGTGTCTCCCTGTACTACCATATTTATGACTTTGCAGGCAATAATGAAGTCATCCTGCTATTTCTAGCCTTCAACGTGATCAATGGTGGCTCCCATGCTGGTAACAAGCTGGCCATGCAGGAGTTTATGATCCTCCCTGTTGGAGCAGCAAACTTTAAGCAGGCCATGCGCATTGGAGCTGAGGTGTACCACAACCTGAAGAGTGTGATTAAGCAGAAATATGGACAGGACGCCACCAACGTGGGGGATGAGGGCAGCTTTGCTCCAAACATCTTGGAGAATAAAGAAGCTCTGGACCTGCTAAAGCATGCTATTAGTAAAGCTGGCTATACTGATAAGGTCATAATTGGCATGGATGTTGCTACCTCAGAATTCTTCCGATCTGGGAAATATGACTTGGACTTCAAGTCTCCTGAAGATGCCAACAGATACATCTCCCCTTCCAAGCTTGGAGACCTCTATAGGGACTTCATCAAGAACTACCCAGTGGTGTATATTGAAGATCCTTTTGACCAGGTTGATTGGGAAGCTTGGGAGAACTTCACTGCTGCCACAGGCATCCAGGTGGTATGGGATGACCTCACAGTGACTAATCCCAAGCGCATTGAAAAGGCCGTGAATGAGAAAGCCTGCAACTGCCTCCTACTCAAAGTGAACCAGATTGGCTCTGTGACTGAATCTTTCCAGGCATGCAAGCTGGCCCAGTCCAATGGGTAGGGAGTAATGGTTTCCCATTGTTCTGGGGAGACTGAAGATACCTTTATTGCAAACCTGGTGGTGGGTCTCTGCACTGGGCAGATCAAGACTGGTGCCCCTTGCCAATCTGGACATCTGGCCAAGTATAACCAGCTTCTCAGAATTGAGGAAGAGCTGGGCAGCAAGGCTAAATATGCTGGACAGAACTTCAGAAACCCTCAGGCCAAGTAAGCTCTGTGGCCAGGAGGCACCAGGCACCTCTCTAGACGCTCCTGTCCTAAGAAAGGGCAGCCATGAGTACTAGATCAGTTTTGGTTTGGGGTCAGGGACCTCTGCTTCTTAACCTCCGTCTCCCCTCCACCTTTCTGTGATGTTCTCACTGCTTCATTAGAACTGTCTTACACCAGAAACTTCCTGATCATCTGGCTCTGTCAGCAGACCCTTCTCATCCTGTGACTGGGATAGAATGACCTGTTCTCACCCCCACCACTGGTGCTGATGTGTGAAGCCATACACTTGTGATGCAGCCTCGATGAGCCCCCAGGCCAGATCCTTAGTGGCTTCTATGTGCAGAATAAAAGTATTCAGTAACCGCCCCCCCAATAAAAAAAGCAGTGGGAGTGCTAGATGAGTGCTTTTGTGTTACAATTTATGGATTTCAACATTTCAAGACAAATGATATACTTGTCCTTATATAAGAAAAGTAGACATCTATAATCCTTTTTCTAGCCTTACTTTATGTTGTAATAGATATTCAGGTTCTGGTCCAGTCCTAACCTTAGCTCACCATGTGGGATAAGTGTATAACTAGAGCCCTTGCTGGGCATAAATCTGAGATCCCTATCATTATTGTAGATTGTTGATATTCATAGAAAAAGCTTTCAAATATAAAATGTGCTGTATTTGGCCTCAGATGGCATGTGTTTATCTGGGCCCTACTATTTATTATGTGAAAAGAAGCAAGTATTTCTTCTAATTGTCCTTTAGTTTCCTTATCTATAAAATCCCAGAATTAGTCCAAGTATTTCTTCTTCACAGTCCGTTTCGTATTTAAATCTTATGATCTCAATACTGAGAACCAATTACTGAGTGTTTTAATTTTCTCAATGAGCCTTAAAATCAATGAACCAACATATATTTACTAAACATCTACTGTGTTATATGCACTGTACTAGATGGTAGAGGTGGGATTAAAGACAGTTAATTAGTAGAGTGGCGCTGGATCTGGAGTCAGGAGTCTTGAAGGAAGAAATCCAGTCTCAGATACTTACTAATTGTGTAACCTTGGGCAAGTCACTTAACTTGTTGTTTGCCTGAGTGTCTTCTATTGTAAGATGAGTATAATGGTCACACTCCCAGGGTTGTGAGGATCAAAGGAGATATTTGTAAAGCACTAAGAACAGTTCCTGACACATAGTAAGTACTATTTGAATGCCAACTATAATCATCATCATCATCATCACTTACAAAGACAAAAAGCGAATGTTATGCCCTTAAATATTTTACAGTGGATAAAGTAAACAGAAAAGACATAAGTAAATACAAAATTGTAATGTCTGTAAAAGGCAACAGCGCATATTAATAATAGGTTGTACTAAACATCACATAATTGGAGTGTCACTAAATTTTCAGTGTAAGCAAACATTTCAATTTAATTTGACAGGCTTTTATTAAATATCATATGCAGGATGCTGTGAAAAGTGCTTGGGAAGAGACAACACTTGGACAAGTCAACAAGTATCAAGTGCCTACTGTGGGACAGGGAAGTCCTTGTCCTCATGAAACTCATAGTATAGTAGAGAGGATAAATGCACATACAGATACATTAAGACATAATATTATATGTTAAGGAGGCAATAGAAATTTAAATTCTCTAATTTCATGCATTTTTATCATTGTGTGTAATAGGGTCATACAAAGGATACATTTTTCTTGCACCCTTCAATCAGTCAGGTGACAATTCAGTTGTTTGTTCTTCAGAATCTATGCTCCCAGGCTAAACTACATTTTAGTAACCTCAACAAATATTTATTTAGTGGTTATCATGTGCAAAGTATTATAACATATGTGTATCTGTATCCTATATATGTATGTGTATGTGCATAAGCATATACATATAAGCACCATAATATGTGTCTATATAAATTAATTATTTCACTCATCTTCAATTTATCAAACTTCAAGGCAGCTGATGATGCAGTGAATTGCACAACTGGGACTCTGAAGTCATATAGATCTGAGTTTAAATCCAGCTTCAGACAATTACTATCTGTGTGACCCTGGGCAAGTCACTTAACCTCTGTATTACTTATTTTATTCAATCCTATAATGGGGATAATAATGGTATAGTAATTTTAAAATGACCGATAATAAAATAAAGAGATGGTGTTTGTAAAGCACTTAGTACACTGACTGGTTCATAGTGGGCACATAGTAAATGCACTTTTTCTTCTTTCATTCCTCCCATTTTTCCTTCTTTCCTTTCCTTTCCTTCCTTCTTTTATCAATTTCATGCACATACACACATATGTTCATCTTTATTTGCCATTTATTCATACAGAGGCACTATTATATGATGGTTAGTGTGTACTGCACTTAGATTTAAATTTTACTCCTCACCTTTACAAGTCGTGTAACCAGAGAAAAGTCTAAACTAAGACTTTTGAAAATCTCAGTTCCTTCATTTATAAAATGGAGATAATAATACCTAGATCACCAATGTCACAAGGTCACTATGAAGATCAAATGATACAATCCTTATTCAGGACTACAATAGTGTTAAAACACAGTATAAATGGCAGCTAGTGTCATTATTTATCATTTTCCCTTGGATATTACAAACAGATTGAGAGCAAGAAGAATAACAACCATCTTTGTGTGTACTCCCTCAATATGTATCATATTGTTTTGCATGTAGTAATCACTAATTACAGCATGTTAAATTATATTATTGAATTTGAATGTGTGCTTGCAGACATTTATAATTTTATACACACATACAAACTCACACACACCGGTTTTATTACAATTATTACTGCTTATATGTATAGGACAAACAGTGAAAGAGGAATGAAAACCCACCATAAATGTACCCAAGTGTCCTGGAAAAATGAATCAATGTAATGGTATAATGCAAAGCATGATTGGCTTAATAACAAAATTATAATTACTAACATTTTTACATGTAGTACAAAAATGGCATTTATGGGAGATAGGTAGCGTAGTGGATAAATTGCTGCCCCTAGAGTCCGGAAGATTCATCTGCCTGAGTTCAGACCTAGTCTCTGACACATACTAGCTGTGAGAACTTTATCAAATCACATAATACTATTTTGCCTCAGTTTACTCATCTGTAAAATGAGCTAGAGAAGGAAATGTCAAACCATTTTATTATCTTTGCCAAGAAAACCCCACATAGGGTGACAAAGAATCAGACAGGACTGAAAATGTCTACACAAATAATAGCTTTTTTGTTGTTGTTGACAATACATATAATATTTATTTCTTCCACTTCTTTTATTCTCTTATTTATTTTTTAGTTTATATCATTCATTTCCACAAAATTTTGAGTTACACTTTTTCCCAATTTTTCCACTACCCATCAACCCCAAATAGTGATCCCACTGAATATTCCCTCCCTCAATCTGCTCTCTCCTGTATCTTTCCCCACCCCCACTCTGACTTTCCAGTAGGGCACAGAGGAACTCTATGTTCCTGTATATCTTACTACCCAGTTGCATGTAAAGTAATAGTAATAATAGTATACATATATATATATGTGTGTGTGTGTGTGTGTGTATGTGTGTATGTATATGTGTGTGTGTGTGTGTGTGTGTGTGTGTGTGTGTGTGTGTGTATTCCAGATTCTTTCCCTTTCTCCCTTGTCACCCACCCTTACTGGGAAGATAAGCAATTCAATATAGGTTGTACATGTGTAGGTAAGCAAAACATTTCCATAGGGGATATTTAGTGAATGATTGACTATATTTCCCTCGATCCCATCCCATCCCCAACTTGTTCTATTCTCTACTTTGATCCTGCCCCTTTTAAAAAGTGGGTGCTTCCAACTTCTCTCGTCCCAGACTGCCCTTACTTCTGTTATACCCTCTCTCATCCCCTTCACCCCTACTCTTCTGTAGGGTGAGATACCCTATTTAGTGCATATGTCATTCCCTCCCTAAGCCAAATTCAATGAGAATAAGGTTGACTCCTTCCTTTTTGCCTTCCTGTTCTTCCCCTCCATTGTAACAGTTTTCCTTTGCCTCTTCTATATGAGATAATTTATCCCATTCTGTCTTTCCCCATTTCCTCTTATTATGTTCCTCTCTTACCTCTTAATTTCACCTTTTAAGTACCATCCCTCCCTATTAAATTGGTACTGTGCCCTCTGTCTATGTATACCTGTACACATATATAGACACATTCACATATGTATTCATATGCCCATATGCCCTCCTATATAGACACACACACACACACACACACACACATTCCCATCAACTATTCTCATACTGAAAAAAGTTTCATAAGTTATAATTACTGTTTTTCCATGCAGAAATATAAATAGTTCAACTTTGATAAGTTCCTTATCATATCTTTCCCCTGTTCTCTCCCCCACATTCTCATGCTTTTCTTGCTTCTTGTATCTGAATGTCAAATTTTCTATTCAACACTTTTTTTATCAAGCATGCTTGAATGTCCCCTGTTCTACTGAATGACCATATTTTCCCCTGAAACATTATACTCAGTTTTGCTGGGTAGCTGATTCTTGGTTTTAATCTCAGCTCCTTTGACCTCCAGTATATCATATTCCAAGCTCTACAATCCCTCAGTGTAGAAGCTGCCAGATCCTGTGTTATCATGATTGTGTTTCCACAATATTAAAATTGTTTCTTCCTGGCTGCTTGTAATATTTTCTCCTTGATCTGGGAACTCCAGAACCTGGCTATAATATTCCTAGGAGTTTTCTTTTTGGGATCTTTTTCAGGAGGTGATCAGTGGATTCTTTCAACCTCTATTTTGCCCTCTGGTTCTAAAACATCAGGGCAATTTTCCTTGAGAATTTCTTGAAGGATGATTTCTAGGTTCTTTCTTTGATCATGGCTTTCAGGTAGTCCAATAATTTTTAAATTGTCTCTCCTGGATCTATTTTCCAGGTCAGTGTTTTTTCCAATGAGATATTTCACATTGCCTTCTATTTTATATATTTGTTTGCATCTGTTTAATAATATCTTGATTTCTCATAATGTCACTAGTTTCCATTTGCTCCAGTCTAATTCTGAAAGAATGATTCTCTTCAGTGAGCTTTTGAGATTCTTTTTCCATCTGTCAAATTTGGCTTAAGGCATTCTTCTCCTCATTGGCTTTTTGAGCCTCTTTTGCCATCTGAGTTAGTCTATTTTTAAAGTGTTATTTTCTTCAGTCAAGTTGTTGAATGTCTTTTCATGATTTTCTTGCATCATTCTCATTTCTATTCCCAATTTTTCCTCCACTTCTCTTATTAGTTTTTCAAAATCCTTTTTAAGCTCCTCTATGGCCTGTAACCAGCTTATATTTTTCTTGGAAGCTTTTGGTGCAGGTGTTCTGACTTCTCTGTCTTCCTCCTGTTCCATGCTTTGATCCTTTTGGTCCCCAAAATAGGAGTCTAATGTTAGATTACTCTTTTATCTTTGCTTCCTTTGCTTGCTCATGTTGCCACTCAATTACTTGACTTTTGAGCCTTTTGCCACAGTAGAATTCTGCTACCAGACAGAGGGGCTTTGTTGCAATTGCTGGGGTTTTTGAAGCTGCTGTAGGTAATAGTTGGATGCCCTCTCTGAAGCCTCAACATGCTCTGGCAAACTGGTCATACATCCCAGAACCTCCACCCTAGACAGCAATCCAGAACCAAGAAGGTTAGAGTAAAAGCTATTACCCCTCAGACTGATCGCTAGGTCCCCCTACAATCTGCAGGCCAGGAGCTCTGCAGCAGCAAGTCTATGGAACCTCATCTGCTTCTTGCTCTTGGAGCAAAGGCCAGCTTGCACTCCCAAACTCCCTGTTCCCACAAAGTCTACACTGACCTCTTACTTTGTCTTTGGCATCTATGGGTTGATAAATCTGGAAACCGTCACAGCTGATGGTGATCTGAAGTCCCTCCAGCCAGTAGGTGGTAAGGCTACCCTGAGGCTAAAATCTCTGAATTGAGCATGGCTAGGCTTGGCTCCCAGAGTGCTGAGCTGGCCCCTTTCCTCTTGCCTCCTGGGCAGTCTTCAGTGGGAAGTTAGTTTGTCTCTGTCATTTTTTGGGTTCTGTACCTCCAAAGTTTGTCTAGAGTAATTTTTTACATGAATTGGTGGAGGTGGAAGCCAGAACCATGCAGAAGTTCTGTTTCTACTTGGCTATCTTAACTCCACCCCCCATAATAGCTTTTTTGTAGTACTTATATTTTCAAATACTTATATTTTAGTGTTTTCTTCTCTGGTTCTTTTGTTCTCCAGGCTAAACATTCCCATTTTCTGCAACCTGTTTTTATATGACATAGACCTAAGACCTTTCTTCATCCTTGTTGTGATTTAGAAAACATTTATTAAATGCTCACTATGTGCTAGGCATTGTAGCAAACTCTGGGGTTATGAACAACCAAGCAAAATGATCTTTGTTCTCAAGTGGTTTACATTTTCCTGAGGGGTAAACATGCAACATACAAAGATGGAGAACAGCGTGACAGGGAAAGCCTGATACTTTGGGGTAAACATTATTTTAGTGTCATTTGGACAATTATGGAAAATTTTGGATAATATGGATAATCCTTGGACTATCAGGAATCAATAGTACTTAGATAAACTATTATAGCCACAGTAGCAACTGACATTTCTATAGTACCTTTAAGTTTACAATACCCTTTATACATATTATAACATTTGAGCCTCTCACCAACCCTGTGGGGTAGGTACTACAAGTATTACTGTCACACTGTTTAAAGATAAAAAAAAAAATTGAGCCTCAGTGTAGTGTAATGATTTGCCCACACAAAGCTAGTGTGAGATGCAGAAAGCAGAATATGAAATCATTTTTCCTTGATTCCAAAACCAGCATCACACTGGACACTTTGCAATTTGAGTGTGTTTAAACATTGGCACAGAGAATTTAGTAAAATACTCTGTATGTGATCTGACACAGTCATCATACCTCTTTGCTCCAATCGGCTATATCTCTATTAATCAAGATCAGTTTAGCTTCCTTCTTAGACAAATCACAATCATAGGGAACTGTAATCTATTGAAATCCTCTGTTTGGCATTCAGAGATCTTCATAACATCACCCCCTACTACCTTTCCATTCTTCATATTAGGAGGTCTTGTCCCATCCAGTGATAATGGCTTCCTTGCTGTTCTACAAATAAGACATGTTATCTCTCAGTTCTAGGTAGTTTGTCTGTCCTCTATGCCTGGAATTCTCTTCTTCCTCATCACCACCTACGGCCTTCCTTGGCTTCTTTTAAGTTCCAACTAAAATCTCTTCTTCTAACAGAAACCTTTCCCAAACACTTTTAATTCTAGGGCCTTCCCTCTGTTATCTCCTATTTATCCTGCACATAGCTTGCTTTGCATACATTTGTTGGCTTATTCTATCCCCCATTATTAGGTTGTGAGGTTTTTGAGGGTAGGAACTGTCTTTTGTCTCTTTTGTATTCCCAGTGCTAAGCAGAGTGCCTGATGCCTGGTGTTGACTGACCTACAGAACTTTCTTCAAATTAACCATGTCTTCAAAATTCCCTTTTTTTATCCCATTTGTTAGACTTTACAATCATTCCTATTGAATGAACTTCATCATATTACATTTAGTCTAGTGCTCTATTCTTTGAGTATCTTTTTGACTCTTTACTCTGTTAAGCAGTACACAGGATATCTCTTCCTTTGTGTCATCTGTAAATTTGTTGAGCATGCCATTTATTTTTAAGCTATCATTGATTTCAAAAAATAAAACAAAACAAAACAAAAAAGTAAAAAAGCAGGAAACCAAGCACAGATCCCTGGGGCTCTGCATCGCAAATCTTCTGCCAAGGTGACATTGAACCATTAACAACTGTTCTTTGAGTTGGGCCTTTTAGC
Organism: Gymnobelideus leadbeateri; assembly: GCA_011680675.1. Taxonomy (NCBI): domain Eukaryota; kingdom Metazoa; phylum Chordata; class Mammalia; order Diprotodontia; family Petauridae; genus Gymnobelideus; species Gymnobelideus leadbeateri. The sequence continues at coordinate 117,533 of WOXC01005580.1, forward strand.
CAGTTCATAATTCATATAATCACATTACCGTCTGGTTTGCATCTTTTTTTTCCCAAAGAATAGTTTAAGGGAGTTCTCAAATGTCTGGGTAAAATCTTTATAAAGTATGTCTACAATAACTTCCTGATTTAAGAGTTTAGTAACCCTGTCAAAAAAAGGAAATAAGGTTAGTCTGACCTGATATTGATGAAGCCATGCTTGCTCTTTGTAATCACTGCTTCCTTTGTGATTAGACTGAATTGATTGAGTCTATGATGAAGTCTCTAGAGTGAAACAGGACTGGATCTTGAAAAATAGTTGATGGATTTTGGCTACTACTCTAATGAAACTGACAAAGTCATGGGAAACCACAATAACTGCATTGCACTTTGTAGACTAAATCTATTTCACTGATAACATACAGACTTGGTCCCATGTTAATGTCAATTGATTTGTTCATCATGATAGACAATTCATTCTGAAAGGCAACTGCTAGTTAGAATATCAGGCAAACCTTTTTTAAAATTGAATTGACCATTTGAGTAATCAAGTCAATTATATGCCTAAACATATCCCAAACATCTCTAGAATCAAATCCCAAACCTCTAGAAACAGTTTCAAATAAGATTGCATACATGGGAAATGACAGGGCCAGCTTCTGTTCATCATTACACACAGATTGCTTGCTAATTATACATTTTAGAATTTCTAAAATAATTACAAATTAGTATGACCTAGGGTGTATAACACAAAATAATTGTAGTTTTACTCCATTAATTACTTAGTGTTTACTTTGTAAATATCCTGCTATTTCCTCACAAGCATGTAACTCTCTGAACAGTGATAATCATATGAATGAAGAGTAGGTCAATGGCATTTATTTGTATTAATGTAGACAGTATTATGCACTTGGGATTACCATCACTGGAATGTAGAATATTTCCTTGACTGTTTAGATAATGATAATCCTGTTATTTTGGAAAAGTGCTGATATTCAGGAATTGTCATATCCTCAGAGATATGTTCATTAAAATACCATAGTTGTCTCTTTTGTAGATTAATGACAAGTTTGAAGGTGCTTTTATAAAAATATTCTGCACTTTGGAAAAGAATTCTTGCTACTGTGTGAAGTTTCCTAGAGATATTCTCCTTTTTTCTTTCATTTTAAAAATGCTTTCATTTTAAAATGCTTTCATTTTAAAAATGCTTTCATTTTAAAATGCTTGTTAAAAACCAGTAATTTTAATTAACTTGGTGTAATATACGTGATAATATTTCCCCTCTATCAAGTTGTTCTTAATGTTACCATCCAACATCATAGTCCATGCTGTATGTTTTTTATCAATTGACTAAAAAAACATCAGGAGAAGAAAGAAAAATAGAAAGCAGTTATCCCACTTATGTATTTAACATAGCCTGCATTATTATTTTTAAGGCTTTATTATAATTGTCCAATTCCACAAGAACCTTGCAGTATGGCTTCTTTATTCTTTATGGTTTAATATTTAAGCTGACATTCTCAAAAAAGAGTAGCTATACTTATGGCCTTTATAACAGTTGTCTGGCAATGCTCTCTGTAGGGGAAATAACCACTTTGGTACTTAATGATGAACATGATATTGTAGCCTAAAGATGAAGCTTTCAGGTGATAATGCTTTGCGTATTCCATTTCCCATCTCTGTATACTATGACAGACATATTACTGCTCAATGAGAATTGAAACATTTCCTACAAAACTCCTTTTAATTCCAGTATCTTTTCTGGACCATTCCATTGTTGTTAAAAAAAACCATGTCACAGAACATATGAGACAATTCCAATCCTACCATTAGTTAATTGTGTCAGAAACTCTATTTCCTCCCCAGAAATGGGGATAAATATACTCTTTGTTTCATAGGGTCTTCATAAGGATCCAGTGGATTTGTTGAGATCCTTTTTAAAAATGTACCTTTTTATCTGGGGGAGGAATATCAGTTCTATGACTACCTTAGAATGACTAAATTCTTGTTCTGAAAACTCCATTTAGTTAACAGATGAAAAATCACTTAATAAATCCTCTCTGCCAACCACTATGCCAAAACTTTGGGAATAGAAATACAAAAGGCAGTCCCCGTCCTGAAGAAGTTTATATTGTAATAAGAAGAGTTGACACATATGAAATGAAAAAAGTACAAGGAGGGATGGCTTAGCCTGGAAAATCAGAGGGATGATGAGTGGAGCAGTTAGGCCATTGTCCTTTCCAGAAATGTTACTATTCCCAAAGTTAGAGGTAAATAGGTGGGCGGGGGTTAGGAGGAAGAAGGGCATGAGCAGCAGTGTAAGTTAAGATGGCTGATAGTCACTGACAGGATATTGGATTTTGTTTGGTTTAGACATGAAGATTTCTAACTTACACAGAGTACAGAGCCCTAGGGTCAGGAACTTGAATGGGCAGGAAAGGGGACAATAACATGATTATGTGTCCCATTTAGTATTAAGAACTTTGGAAATTATTTTATTTAATCCTCACAACAACCCTGGGAGGTAAGTGTATCCCTATTTTACAGTTGAGGAAACTAAGTGAAAGATTACATAAATTGCCTAGGTTCTCAGAGCCAGTAAGTTTATGAGACCATATTTAATCAAAGAACTTCCTGACTGCAAGTCAAGGGTTCTATCTACTCTGCCTCCTAGTTGCCTATTTGGAGGCTGGAGTTTGAGTTCTTACTTTGAGTCAGGGCAGCAGGAATGGAAAATGGCACTACCTTATCTACTGATACCAGTGTCCTATATGTGTTGTCACCAACTATTAGAATACAATGCCCATGAGGGTAGATACTCATGTTTTGTAATTTTATACTTAGCCCTTAACATAATATCTAATATATAGTAAACACTTAACAAATGTATGTTTTTTCATTCAGTCATTCAAAGAAATGGGTTTCCTCACCAGGAGCTATTCAGAGCAATGAATTGATGTGAATCAGTTCCTTGGCTACATAATATATCCTTAGGAATTTTCCGAGGGGCATTTAAACTTTATGAGAATTATTCATGGTCACATAGCCAGAATTTATGTGTGTGTGTGTGTGTGTGTGTGCATGTATGGATGTATATCTATATGTGTGTACATATATATGTGTGTGTGTGTATTGGAAGCAGATTTGTACTTCTACAAACTCAAAGGTACCTCTTCTTTCTATTATATCATAATACAAAAATAAACATTATAGCAAAATTCAAAATTAAATAGCAATATACCATTAATCTCCTTATTTTAATGAGGAGATAGAAAAATCACAGAGTTAAGACCAAGATGTTATACTTTGTATCTGAATTGTGCAGTCAATTCACCTATATTCATTCAATGAAATAGACAATAGTTGTATTTCCACTTCAATTTATGCTATGTAGGTGAAACTTAAATTAATGTTTTATTGGGAACTGAATAGTATATCTCTTTAAGGGAAAACAAATTAATTCTGTGTGCTACTGAGTACAGCCAGAGGCAATTAAAATACAGTTGGGAAATATTTAACAAAATAAATAAAAATACAATAGAACATAGGTAATGCTAATATGTAGCTTTCTGTGTCAATATGCAGCTCACGTGGATCATTATGTATGGTTTAATGCACCCCACTTCTATTTGAGGTTGAAATTACTGATTTAGGTAGTACCTAGATACATTTTCATTGGTTGCCTGTAAATTGGAGTTGGTAGCTGATGAATGAGCTTACCTACTTCTATTTGCATTGATTCTTATATACTGACTTTTTTTTTTTAATTCTAGTCTTATTTATTTTTTTAAACAGATGCTTTATTAACTTATGTTTTACATCATTCATTTCCACCAGATTTTGAGTTACAATCATTTTCCCCCTATTATTCCCCTACCCAACCTCCTAGAATGGCAGTCCCACAAGATATCACTTCCTCCAGTCTGCTCTCTCCCATACCTTCTTCCATACCCCCTTCGACTTTTCCATTAGAGGAAGGTGAATCTTTGTGTCCCAATGCCTGCACATCTTATCTCCCTATTACAAGCAAAAGAGTATTAATGATAGTATTTATATATATTTGAAACATTTAATGTTAAGACCTCAAATTTCAGATCCATTTCCTTCCTCCCTTGTCACCCATTCCCTCTTGGGAGATAAGTAATTCAGTATATGTTGTACATGTCTAGCTATGCAAAACATTATCATAGTAGATATATTGTACAAGGCTGCTTATAATTCCCTCCCACTCATCCCACCCCCCACCTGGTCCATTCCCTACATGATCCTGTCCCTCTTCTATAGTGGGTACTTCCAACCTCCCCTCCCCCCAAGGATGCCCTCCCATCCATCATCCCTCCTCTCATCCCCCTTCCCCCTATCCTGCTGCAGGTTAAGATATCCCATTTAGTATGTATGTCATTCTCTCCCTGAACCAAATTCAATGTGAATGTGGTTTTGCCTTTTTAGCCTTCCTATTCTCCCCCTCCCTTGTAACCACTTCCCCTTGCTTCTTCTACATGGGATAGTTTACCCTACCCTGTCTCTCCCCATCTCCTCTTGCCACTTTCCTCTCTCACCTTATAATTTCACCCCTTGAGTATTCTCCCTTCCCAACAAATTCAACCTATGCCCTCTATCCATATATAACTGTAACCATATACACACACATTCACATATGTATTCATATGACCACACACCCTTCTTTCATTATTTTCATAGTGAGAAAGATATCATCAGTCACAGTTATTGCTTTTCCATATAGGAATGTAAATAGTTCAACTTTGATAAGTTCCTTTTGATTTCTTTTCCCTGATTACCTTCTCAGGCATCTCTTCCTTCTTGTGTCTGGATGTCAAATTTTCTATTCAATTCTGGTTTTTTCCTCAAGAATGCTTGGAAGTCCTCTATTCCACTGAATGACCATATTTTCCCCTGAAACAAAATACTCAGTTTTGCTGGGTAGGTGACCCTTGGGTTCATTCCCAGTTCTTTTGCCCTCTGGAATATCATATTCCATGCCCTTCGATCCCTCAGTGTAGAAGCTGCCAGGTGCTGGGCTATTCTGATTGTGTTTCCACAATATTGAAATTGTTTCTTCCTGGCTGCTTGTAGTATTTTCTCCTTGATCTGGGGATTCTGGAACCTGGCTATAATATTCCTGGGAGTTTTCTTTTTGGGATTTTTTTCAGGAGGTGATCGGTGGATTCTTTCAACCTCTATTTTGCCCTCTGGATCTAAAACATCAGGGCAATTTTCCTTGAGAATTTCTTGAAGGGTGATTTCTAGGTTCTTTCTTTGATCATGGCTTTCAGGTAGTCCAATAATTTTTAAATTGTCTCTCCTGGATCTATTTTCCAGGTCAGTGGTTTTTCCCATGAGATATTTCACATTGCCTTCTATTCTTTCATTTGTTTGGATCTGCTTAACAGCATCTTGATTTCTCATAAAGTCATTAGCTTCCATTTGCTCCAGTCTAACTCTGAAGGAATGAATCTCCTCAGTGAACTTTTGAGATTCTTTTTCCATCTGGCAAATTCGACTTTTTAAGGCATTCTTCTCCTCATTGCCCTTTTGGGCCTCCTTTGCCATTTGAGTTAGTCTATTTTTTAAGGTGTTGTTTTCCTCAGTCAGGCTGTTGACCCTCATTTCATACTTTTCCTGCATCCTTCTCATTTCTCTTTCCAATTTTTCCTCCACTTCTCTTATTTGATTTTTAAAGTCCTTCTTAAGGTCCCCTATGGCCTGCAACCCACTCATGTTTTCCCCTGGGGCTTTTGGAGCAGGACTTCTGACCTCACAGTCCTTTTCCCGCTCTATGCCCCCAAAATAGGAGTCTAGGTTGCATTTTTCTGTTTCCTTTGCCTTGGCATGTTGCCACTTAATTACTTGACTTTTGGGCTTGTTGCCACACTATGGCTTTAGGGCCAGATAGAGGAATTTTCGTCCCGAACGTGTGGGGGGCAACTTCCGTTTCTGGCAAGCTGTAAACCCACCCATGACTTCCACCCTAGATCACAATCCTGATCCAGGGAGGTTAAAGCAAGAGCGATTACCCCCCCAAAACTTATCTCTGGATCTCCCTACAAATTTGCAGGCTGGGAGCAGGAGCTGCCTCTGAAAACTACAAAATGGCATGTCTCCTCAGTGGCTTCTAGCCCCCAGGGGAGGAAGCTGACGCATTCCCCAAATACGGGTCCCAAAGTCCATTGGACACTAACCTCTTACTTTGTCCTAGGCATGTCTATGTTTGTAATTCTGGAGTCACCACAGCTCCTGGTGTTCTGGCGTTCCTCCAGCTGGCTGCTGGCCCTGCCACCCTGGGGCTAAAACCTCGGCTCACGCAGACCTGGGCTCCACTCGGCTTCCTGCGCTCTGCACGCTGCACGCTGCCAGGTCCCAGACTGCTGTGCTGGTCCTTCCTGCCGGGCTGCTGGGCTGTCCTCAGCGGGAGGTTAGCTTCTCTGTGTCATTCTGTGGGTGCTGGTGCTCCAGAAGTTGTTCAGAGTCCCCTTTTACATAGTTTGGCGGGAATCTGGGGGTCTATATACTGACTTTTGAATCCCTTGGTTCAAAGATGAATGAATGGAAGGATAGAATAGCAGTTACTAGGCTCTTAGAATGTGTCAGGCACCATGGTAAGTTCAAGAAATACAAATCCAAGCAACAAGAGAGTCCATGCCCTTAAGGAGCACTATATTATAATACACTGCATTGTGATTGTAAGAGACAACACAGATAACAGAGGGAAAGATATTTCAATCTTAGGAATGACAGGGCTGTAGCCATAGGACAGTCAGTTGACCTGCCCTTTCCAGAAGCAATTAGTAGTGATGGAGATGTGACAGGATGATGTATGGGGGTATAATATGATTAAACGTCTGGATCTTATTTAATATAGTAAATTTTCATCAGTCAGTATAGCCCCAAGATGGAATCATCATAGCCCCAAAACACAATGGCTGAGATCCTCCACAGTATAATTTCTGTAGGTCTAGTTTGTAGGATGTAGCATGAATGATAGGGCAGCTTGATGGCCTGGCAGGAGGTAGGTAGAGTTGAATATCATTTTCAGTCTGATTCTAGTTATATGTAACTGGCTCTAGATATCATGGTGATTCCAAAACTGCATGTCTTAGCTCCCCCAACTCCATATTTTTTTTTAAAAATATCAAGGTCATTTAGCACCAAAGGGTTCTGTACCCAAGTGAAACATGAACTCAAATGAAGGTCATAAAACAATATCAGAGCAATCATTGAAGTCAGGAAATAATCAGCAATTTGTGTTCCTTGTTTCTGCACAGATGTAAGAGACAAAAGAAAGTCCCTGGATGATTTCAGCTTATGAGCAATAAAGGCTTAAAGGTTTTGTAGCCCACAACCATCTAAGACCATGCTACAGTTCCAATTTTCAAATCCTAGAATGATAAGTGCCAAAGAGCCAGACTGAGACATAGCTAATTGGATCATTTTGTCCATCTGAATAATTAGGACAGATCATTCCACTCTCCATTTGGCTTCAGTGATTGGTAGGGATTGTTAAAAAAAAGTCCAAATGTCAAAATCTCCCATTTATGATCCAGATTGGTAGATACATGAGAAGATTTGACTTCATTACCAGGAAAACTGCTGCTAATATTTTAAATATATTGACTTAAAAACCTTACACACTATCCAATATAGTGGGATTTATTTATTTTAATAAAATTATATATGTATAAATAACAGATGGCTATTTACATTAAGACACACATGGTAGCAATAGAAGAAGAATCTGGAATTATGGCTAAGAGAAGGAAAGCCACGAAGAGAGATGGGGTAGTTCATGCTATGGGCTTAGATATTTGAATAAGCAATGAGGAGAAGGAATACGGTTCATATCACTCCAAGGATTCTTATTTTATCTTTCCTTCCAATATATGCACTTAATCTTAATAGCATTTAACTCCTACTAGAAGGGTAACTGTGAAGCCACATCCACCCTGACTATACCTGGTTCTACTCTAAAACCTTGTCCACATTCACCCTCATGATTTCTACTGTGTGATTTCATACACCAGAGTCCTTGCTGCCACTTCCAGTTACAAAAGGTGTTTTATTTTTGGAGTGGGGAAGAGGATGAAACAGGAGGATATTCTTCTCCTTCTGGGACAGCAGAGTCCATGGCAATACCAGGAACAGATGTGGCAGAGCAGTTACATGAGGATTCCAGTTTACCATAGGCTTTAGACCTGGAAAGAATCCAAGAAATCACTTACTTTCCTCCTCCACAAGAGAAAAAGAAAGACAGAAGGGGAGAGAGAGACAGAGAGAGAGACAGAGAGAGAAAGACAGAGAGACAGAGAGAGACAGAGACAGAGAAAGACAGAGAGACAGAGAAAGAGAGAGAGAGAGAGAGATGAAAAAAAGAAATGACAAAGGATATAAAGTGTTTTCCCTGGTATAACAGGAGGTTCTGTGTTTTGGCTTAGGCCTAGATCAAGTATTTAGTATTTATGTGACTTTGAGCAGGCTAACCCTCTCTGAATCTCTGAAAAATAATTTTCTTATCTGAAAAATGAGGAAAATTATAAACTCCTTGCTTCACTGGACTTTGGTTAGGAAAGTGCTTTGCAAATCTTTTTGCAATGGAAACAAAAAAAGTCTTATGATCATCTGCCAAACTCACACAAGTCATACCCTGTGGCTTGCCCAAGTGATTTATCCAAGGGCAAACAGGTAGGAAGCAAGAAAGCCAGGATTGAAATACAGATGTATCCATCTGACTCAAAATTCAATCCTCTTTGTTTTTCGTAGGTAGATTTTGTTTTGTACTTGATAAAGAGGATGTTTGATCAATCAAAAATAACTACTTGTATACTTCCAGAAATAACACATATAATATAGACATATATAATACAAATGAATTTTTCCTTTACTTTTACATAAAGTAGACAGTAAACCTAGTGGCTATAAACAAATACTCTTTTACATTATTAAGGTGATTTAGTACTATGGAAAAAGCTTTGGACTTGGTATCAGAGGACCTCTGTTGTAATTATCCTTTGCCACTCAGCTTACCTGGTTGTCCCTGGGTAAGTTTCTTAACTTTTCTAAGACTTTTTCCCTGTGTGTGTGTGTGTGTGTGTGTGTGTGTGTGTGTGTGTGTGAGAGAGAGAGAGAGAGAGAAGAGAGAGAGAGAGAGAGAGAGAGAGAGAGAGAGTATCTGTGCAGTATGTATATGTGTGTATTCCCATCCAGTTTAATTTGATTTCTGCCTATGAATTCTCTATGTGGTATGCATTCTAAAACCAATAATAATTATCATTAGGTATATGGAACCTAAATTGTGGAAAGAGAACCAGACCTGAAATCAGGCAATCATGAGTTCAAATCTGACCTCAAACACTTACTAGCTGAACAAGTCACTTAACTGCTGTCTGACTCAGTGTCCTCTTCTGTAAAATAGAAATAATTATAGCATCTACCTCCAAGAGTTTTTATGAGGATCAAATGAGAAAATAGTTGTGAAGTGTTTTGCATCTCCTAAAGCACTACATAAATGTGAGTTATTAATAGCCTATTGGTTTTGAATATAATGACGTAACTAATTTATTTGGGGAATTGGAGAGGAGGATGGGGTCTGGATCTGTGGTTTTCTTAGCACAAGGAATTCTCATCGTGGGATTTCCTTCCATTGATGCGGATCAGCAACTTCTCTGTAACGTATAGTCTTAGAAATTAGCCTGAGGCATCGAGAGGTAAGTGACTAGCCCATCGCCACAAAGCTAGTATTTATCAAAGGAAGACCTTAACTGCAGTTTTTCATGGTTATAAGGTGGCCCCCTTTTCACTACGCAAAAATGACATTCATTGCTAAAAGAATTAAGTCAATAAATAAAAATTCTATTTAAACTCATATCGACATGCTAGCAAGCAATTCACATTCTTGGCATGGAAGAGAAACATGGAGGTGATGGGAAAGATATCATAATAGCTCAGGGGAGAATATTACTCCAAACAAAATGGGTTTAATGACCTTTCTAATTGGGAACTCATTTTACAAACTATTCAAGTCCAGTACTTTTTACTCCCTAAATTCTCCTGAGTGTGAAGCTTAAAACAGTGAGGCTCAATCCACAAATGTCAATTTAATATATGCCAAGTGACATTAAATATGGATGATAACACAATTATTAAAAGATAACATGCAATGATAAGCATGTGCTCTTGTGCCTCTAATAGCAATAACTGTGATCACTAATGCTATCACTGAGAATGGTGTTTTATCTCTGACCACTTTAATGATAAGGTGTAAAAATAACCAAGTAAAGATGAGCTGAAACAATTCAGCCCAGCTTATTTTCTCTGTGGGGTCCTTAGGAAGAAGGGGTTGATCTTAGGCAAAGAATAGATACTTTTGTTCCTCTCTGATGATTCCGGGCAAAGACAGCAATTCGGAGGAGCTTAGGAGAGTAGAAGTTGTTCCAACTATTCATTCTGGCATTTAAAAGCATTTGGGAAGAGGAAGGGAGTAATGGCTGATGCTGCTAGCAATATGCCTTGCAGCCTTTCCTTTTAGCTTTTGTAGAAAAAAAATGGCTTGTTTCCACATAATGTGTGACTGTCATCACCTTGCCCAAACATTTTAGTTTTATCTGTGTAGCTCACTGCTGAATGCTTTTTAATACTTTGGAAAATGTGGGTATCTGAAAAACAGTCATTTCCAGTTCCTGCATCTCTTACGTCATGGATATATTTGCCTAAATTTTTTCATGTACTTGTACTAGAAAATGAGGAATGGGGAATGACATAATTTGAAGGTAGATACAAAATAAAATATCTTTTTAGTCACAATAATGGGATACCCAATGAACTTTTCTACTCTTTATTATTTTATCAAATTTGGTATATGAAGCCCCATGCTATTTTGTTTCTTATTATAGAAAATCTATAAATGAAAGTTAAACTTGAAAAAAGTCAAATATAGGAAATGTATAGAAATGCTCTGTCTTCCTTTTTCCTCCTCTACTTTAAATCATGGAGTTTTCGTTATCCAGGTAATTCTCCCTCACTCTGTCATTCTTTTAACTCCAAGCCTCCCCTCACTCCCGATATCATGAGTTAAGTGACAGGAATTTGGACCAGTAAGGGAATAATAGAGAAAGCATGAAACAGGCAGTAATAAGACATGGCATGGAGAAATATGTCTTGAACAAAAGGTCTTAAGGTCAGAAACATGAATGGGTGGAATAATGGAAGGACCTTGTGGTTGAGTCTCCTCACCCTGTACCATAATATATCAACTAACTTTGGTAAGGAATAGGAGGAGAAACTTGGCAGAGAGAGAACATTAAATAGAAAAAGAATCAGGTGTCTTGAGTTCCAATCTACATTGTATCCATTGGTTATGCCCCATGCCATGAGAGCCCAGACTCCTCAGTTCATGAAACTTCTTCTCAGGACTGCCTTTAATAAAGGCAAAAGTTGAAATAAGTTGTGAAGATATATATTGTATATACTATTTTGAATACTCATAGGATGAAATGCCATGGAGATCAGGGAAATGAAAGGGTATTTGTGTACGTATATATGTATTTGTGTATATATACATATATACATATGTATTTATTTATGCATATTTATATATGTATGTATATTGAGCATATGTGTATATATACAATATACACATGCACATATATATACATATATACAAACATTTACATGTATACACATATACATATGCATATATATGTAGTCTAGAATGCCTGGGCTCATAGCAATTTAGGTACTTTTGATTGGCTATGTGCATTTTTGAGAAGCTATTAGACAAAACCATATAGTCAGCATTTAATTATGGACTGTTTTACTGACTTAATTCTGTATCAAGTAAAATTCCGTATATAATACCTAAATACTTTTTTTTCTTATTCCCATAAAGAGGTATTTTTATGTTATAGTCACAGAATCAGAACTCAGTGAAATACAGTAATTTCAGGGAAGAGACAGGTTATACCAGAGGCGGGAAATTGAAACTGATTTTGATTGCATAATTCCACTGTGATCCACATGCCCATGACACTGAGTTAGTATTACCATACAGAAGGAGGAAGAACTAAGGAATTTGAGGTTGCTGACTCCCTGAGAGCCATACAGAGTTTCACAGCTTCCCAGCTTTTCTACTACATTATGAGGAAGCATCATAACTGCCAGCATGAACATGAGACTGGCACAAATCCTAATCTTTGTAGAACAGGACCAGGATATTGGCTTTGAAGGAAATTAGAGTGAGTGTATCAAGTCCCAAACTGTCATTTTACAATTGAGTAAACTAAGGTCCTGAATGAGGAAAAAAAAGTCTTCAAAATTTTGCAATTAAGTGACAAAAATCATGATTAAGATCCAGGTCTCCTATCCTCAAATCCAGCACTCTTTAGAGTTTACTATGCTGAGTCTTTAGAAATTTACCTAGATAGAGTTCAGTCTGCTTTTTGATCATGTGAATGCTATTTCTACTCTTTTACTTAGAATAAGTATGGCTATTTTTTATAACTGATATACTTTGGAAAGAAAATTTTCCTATTTCCCTTTATAGAAATAAACTTGAAACATACATAATCATAGATTATTTAGGGACTGGAGGGATGCATATCATTAAAATTTCCATGACATTTCCTTTTATAAGAGAAAAACCTTTCCCATTTTGGTTTCCACTTTTCTGTCATAATTGTAATTTCTAATTTTTTATATCACTTTATATCCAAAACATATTGGTTCAGTGAATTCTGAAATAAATAGCATGGTAAATACATCGCTGAGACTATCAGTACTGAGCTTCTTTTTGACCAGTAGTCTAGTCTTTCTCAGAGGTCAGCTGTGTACATGTCCAGAGGCAAATGTCCATGCTTCTCCAATAATTCATATATGTGACAGAGACTGTTGAATTGTTCCTTTGACCTTCAGCATGTGAAATACTATTAAGTTCTGGAAAATGGCATGGATGCAGATAATGTAGTCTTTTCATTTGGTTTTCCATCTTCACTGGAAAAAAGCATAAGTTCTAATCACTCTATAGATATCTCTTAATATAATGTAGCTTAGGTGCTTAACTTAGCTCTGAGAAAGTATAAAAATAATTATGGGAATCATGTGTATAGGTGAGAATAAATTCTGTTAATAGAACACATATGGAATAAATATATTTTAGAAAAAAGGTGTGCATCATAAGACAAACTGTCTACCCAGGACCAAGAGAGGTAAACAAAAATTTTCCTGTTTGTAATAAGTACACATATTTATACAGTATTACATAGTTTACAGAGAAGTGCAATGACCTCATATATAGAGTTTAGGCCTTAGCATGAGGAAAATCATGGTCCATGCCATTCTGATGACATTTACTGACTTCAGGATGATGGACACTTGTTGCTACCTTCTCTGTGACCCACATCATTCTCTAAGACTATATATGCTTTGTAGATGAGTTTCTGATCTACATCATCAGATGGAGGTTTCATACTAGAATCTTCTCTGGTAATCACAAATTAAGATAAAATGAAAGAATAGACTTGGAAAAAGAAAAAAAATGTGTGAATTCTGCCAAAGTATTTACCAGTTTTATGGCCCTGGGCAAATCACAATCTCTTTTTTTTTTTAGGGGGATAGCAAAGCAATCGAGGTTGTGACTTGCCCAAGGTCACACAACTAGGTAAAGGTTAAGTGTCTGAGACTGGATTTGAACTGAGATCCTCTTGACTTCAGGGCTGCTGCTCTATTCACTGCACAACCTAGCTGCCACTGCAAGTTACAATCTTTCTGAGTCTTAATTACTTTTTCTGTAAACAAGGAATAGTAATACCCTGTACTTCAGATGGTTAATGGAGAAGCAAATGAGTAAATGTGTGTAAAGTAGTTTACAATCCTTAATGTGCTATCTAATTATGAATCATTATGTATATCAATAAAGGAACTTTTTAAGGCACAGAAGAAAACTGGTTTCTAGACTTCAGAGTATGTTAGTTCAAATCTCACCTCTGAAAACTTATTACATAATTGTCCTGGTCCAAGTCACTTACCTTCCCTGGATTTTAGTTGTCTCTTGTGTAAGATAAAAGCTGGATCAGAATGTCCCTTCTAGCTTTAGATCTGATTGATAGATAAATGGATGATAGATAGAACACATATATCCATATATAAATATATACCTGCTTTACAAACTACTTAATCAATAGAAAGATAGTAAAAATAATTACAATAATATTAGAAATAATGATCGCTAACTGATAAATAGCTAACATTTACATAGTATCTTCTATTTGTCAGACATGTCACAATTATTTGTCCCTCACAACAACCCTGAGATTTAGATGGTATTATTATCCCAATTTTACAGATGAGGAAACTAAGAATAACAGAGGTTAAGTGACTTGCTCAAGGTTAACAAAGCTACCAATTGTTTGGGGCCATACTTTGCTTCAAATCTTCCTGATTCCAGGTCCAGCACTGTATTCATTTTGCCATCTAGCTGTCCATAGATCGATGACAGATACTAGATAGATAGTATCTAGATATACTAGGTAGATGGTAGATAGAAACACACACATTTATATATAAATATACACCTGTGTTACAAATTATACATCTCAATATAGCAATGGCTAACATTTATTAAGTGCTTATTATGCACCATGAAATGTGCTAAGGACTTTACAATTATTTCATTTGGTCCTCTCAACAACCCTGGGAGGTAGATGCTATTATTATCATCCCCTTTTTACAGAGGAGGAAACTGAGGCATGTAAGAGTTAAGTAAGTTACTCAGGGTCACACAGCTAGTAAGTGTCTGAGGTTAAGTGGTTTAAACAGGGTCACACAAGTAATAAGTGTCTGGCTTCAGTTCTTCCTTACTCAAGGCCTAGAACTCTATGGATAATGATGCCTGTTGTAAATAATAGATAGATAGATAAATGGATGGATAGATGAATAGATAGATAGAGAGATGTTACTTAACAGGAACACGCACATATGTGTGTATTTATATATAAATCTACACCTCCTTTACAAAATATATTTTTCTACATATATGCATCCTGTGTGAAGAGCTAAATTTATGTTTTTTAATGTCCTCAAAATATATGATTCATAGGATACTTTGTCTATCCTTACACCATCATTCCTGCTAAAGTGGAATAAGAACTCAGAGAATTTAGGACCATTTTTTTCCTATTTATGTATTATCTTAGCCAGACAGAAATAATTTGCAAAGCAGTGTATGTACATATATAGTTTGCAAAGCAAATTTCTCACAATAATCCTATAAATTACACCTAGTTCAAGACCTCATTCTCTCTCACCAAGGTTATAATATTCCTTCCCTCCTCCACACTGCTTTCAAATTGGTATCCCTAAGGTACATTTTTAATAATATCATACCCTTGCTCATGCATGTCCATTGGCTCCCTATTCCCTCCAGGAAACAGAGAGGGGGGCGGAGAAAGAGAGAGAGAGAGAGAGAGAGAGAGAGAGAGAGAGAGAGAGAGAGAGAGAGAGAGAGAGAGAGAGAGGGAGATTGTTTTAATCAGCATTTAGACTTCATTATTTTTTTCTCTGCAGATGAATGACATTTTTTTATTTTAAGTACTTTGGATTTGTCTTAGATCATTTTATTGCTAGGAATAGCTAAGTCATCAGTGATTATTGTACAATATTGCTGTTACTGTATACAACGTTTCTGTAGTTCTGTTCATTTAACATTGCATTGGTACTTATAAGTCTTTCCAAGTTTATCTGAAAGCATCATGCTCATTATTTCTTAGAACACAATAGTATTCCATAACAATCATATACCACAACTTATTCAGCAATTCTCCAATTGATGGGTGTCTCCTCAATTTCCAGTTCTGTGCCACTACAAGAAGCTGCTATAAATATTTGTACGTGTAGGTCCCTTTCCTTTTTTTTTAATCTCTATGGGATACAGACCTAGTAGCAATATTGTTGGTCTAAAGGGCACATGCAATTTTGCAGCCCTTTGAGCATAGCTATTAATTGAGCTACAGAATGATTGGATCACTTCACAACTCCAACAGTATGTTGGTTTCCCTATTTTTCCACATCTTCTCCAACATGTCATTTTCCTTTTCTGCCATATTAGCCAATCTGATGGAAATGAGGTTTTAACTTAGAGTTATTTTAATTAGCATTTCTCTAATCAATAGTGATTTGGAACATTTTTTCATATGACTATAGATAGCTTTGACTTGTTTGTCTAAAATCTGACTTTTCTTCCTTTGATTATCTATCATTTGTGGGATGGTTTGTGTTCTTAAAAATTTGCTTCACTTCTCTATAATGAGAAACAAGCCTCTTATCAGATACACAGTAAACATTGTTTGCCAACTTTCTGTTTTCCCTCTAATCTTGGCTATATTGGTTTTACTTGGGAAAACTCTTTTAAATTTATCAAAATTAACTATTTTATGTTCAATCATGCTCTTTATTGCCTATTTGGTCATAAATTCTTCCTTTATCTATAGATTTGACAGGTAAAATATTCCATGCTCCCATAATTTATTATGGTATGATGCTTTATATTTAAGTCATATACCATTTTTTTACCTGATCTTGGTATACTGTGTGAGATGTTATTCTATGCCTAGTTTCTGTCAAACTGCTTTCCTGTTTTCCTAGCAGGTTTTGTTAAATAATGAGTTCTTGTCCCCAAAGCTTAGATCTTAGTGTGTTCCAAACACTAAATTACTATGGTTATTTGCTAATGTGCATAGCATACCTAATCTATTCCACTAATCTATCACTCCATTTCTTAGCCAGTACCAGATTGTTTTGATGATTACCACTTTGTAATACAGTTTGAGATCTGGCACTGCTAGGCCACCTTCTTCAACATATTCTTTCATTGATTTCCTTGATTATTTTGACCTTTTGTTCTTTCAGGTGAATTGTATTACGATTTTTTTACTAGGTTTACAAAATAAATTTTTTGGTATCCTGATTGGTATGGCACCGAATAAATAAATAAACAAACAAACAAACAAATAATTAAATGAGCAAACAGATAGATGGATGGATAAATAGATAAATAAATAAATACATAAATGAATGAATGAATAAACAAACAAATAAATAAATAAATTTAGGTAGAATTATTGTTTTTCTTTTATATTGACTCTGCCTACCCTTGAACAGCTGATATTTTTCCAGTTGTTTATTTCTGAAAAGCGTTTTATAATTATGTGGTGGAAAGTATGAAAAGTGTTTTATAATTATATTCAGAGTCCTTGTGTTTTGCTTGTCAGGGACACTTCCAAGTATTTTATTTTGTCCGAAGTTATTTTAAATAGAATTTTTCTTTCTATCTCTTGCTACTGAACTTTGTTGATAATACATAGAAATGCTGTTGACTTATGTGGGATTATTTTGTACCCTACCCATTGGCTAAAGGTGTTAATTATCTCAACTAGTCTAAAGTTGATTTTCTAGGACTCTCCAAGTATATCATCATATCATCTACAAAGAGTGATTGTTTTGTTTTCTCATTGCATATTAATTTCTTTAATTTCTTCTTCTCTTATTCCTATTACTAGAATTTCTAGTACAAAATTGAGCAGTACTGATAATAAGCATCTTTGGTTCACCCTTGATTTTACTGGGAAGGCTTCTAGCTTATCCCCTTTATAGATTATGTTTACTGATGGTTTTAGATAGATACAACTTACTTTAAAGAAAGTCAATTTATTCCTATGCTTTCCAGTTGTTGTTGTTTTTAAACAGGGAGTGTTGATTTCTGTCAAAAGCTTTTTCTGCATCTATTGAGAGTGTCATATGATTTCTTTTCTTTTTGTTATTGACATGGTTAATTTTTCTTATAGTTTTTCCAATATTATACCAGATCTACATTCCTGGTATCAATCCCACATGGTTAGAGTGTAGGATCTATGTGTTATATTACTGTAATTTCCTTGCTAGTATTTTATTTAAAAATGTTTGTGTCAATATTCATTAGGGAAATTGGTCTACAGTTTTATTTCTCTGTTTTTTTTCTTCCTATTTCAGATATCAGCATCATATTTATATCATAAGAGGAATTTGGTAGGACTCCAATTTTGCCTATATTTTCTAAATCGTTTATATGGTAGTGAAATTAATTGTTATCTGAACATTTGGTATAATTTATTTGTGAATACATCTCCTCCTGGGGATTTTTTTCTCAGGGAGGTCAATGATGGCTTATTAAATTTATTTTTCTAAGATAGGGTTATTTAATTATTTTATTTTCCCTTCTATTAACCTGAATGACTTAAAGTTTTGTAAATATCCATCCATTTCACTTAGATGGTTCTTATTTATTGGCATATATTGGGCAAAATAGCTCTTAATAATGTCTTTAATTTCATTTTTGTTGGTGGTGAATTTGCCCTTTTCATTTTTTATATTTGTAATTTGGTATTTTTTAAGGCTTGAATTTTACTTCATTTTATTTTTTAAATGTTTGGTCTTTATTAATTTGTTTCTTTTCTTTTAGTTTATAAGATTCAGTTCCACAATTCCTTGAATTTTAACCCCCCCATAGCAGCATACAATCAAGTATAGGATCTATAAATAGTTTCACATTAGACATTAGTTAGGTTCTAAAGAAGGATTATATCAGATGGAATGAACAATGGGAAAGAGGAAACAAAACCAAACAAGAAAATGACAGAGAGCAGGTAATTTGCTTCAATCTGCACTCAAACTCTGTTCTTTCTAGTTCTTTCTCTGAATGTAGACATCTCTCTCTATAAGGAGTCTTTTGGAGTTGACTATGACTGGAGTCCAGTCTATCTAAGTTGGCCATCTGTAATGGAAATGCAAATTTAAAGATCTTCCCTGCCCCTAGCTTAAGTGCACCTGGAGCCTGTGGTGGGAGGCTTGTTTTTCAGGAAAGCCCACACCTTGATACTTTGTGATTGGGCAGTGGGTCAAGAAGGTTGTTACATTCTCTGAGCCAGGAGAAGGCTATATAAACCCTGAGGAGAGGCTTTGCTTTGGGGCTCACTTTGAGAAGTGTTGTGTGATTTGACCAGATGAGACTCTGGGAAGCCGTTGTTGAGAGCCCCCCGGCTTTGAAAACCCAGATGTTGATGCTTCCCTCTCTGGTAACTGTGATTTGGTATTGATGTAATGGTTGGACAGTTTGGAAGCCTGTCTGTTTGATCTGTAAGTTCTGTAACTCTGAAATTCGGGGTGCTGACCTTTTTCCCCTGAACTAGATAATGTATGTTTGTTTGATTGAAGTAAGTTTGTTAACCCATTTTGAGTTGCTTTCCTTTTGAAAAGCAGATCTAAGAACCTGTGTTGGCAATCACCCTGGGGATATTGGGGTGCTTGCTGCTACACCATCACACATATATTGTGTCTATAATTGTGTACAAATTTCTCTTAGTTCTGCTCTTCACACTCAGTATCAATTTGTATAAACCTCTCCAGGCAAATATGAGGTTCTTCTGCTCCTCATTTCTTATAGCACAATAGTATAACATTGCATTCATATACCACAACTTGTTTAGCCATTCCCCAATTGATGGGCATCCCCTTAATTTCCAATTCTTTGCCACCATAAAAATAGCTGCTATAAATATTTTTGTACATATGGGTCTTCCTCCCGGTTCTATGATCTCTTTGGGATACAACCCTAGAAGTGGTATTGCTGGGTCAAAGGGTATAAAATTACTTATAGATCTTTGGGCATAGTTCCAGATTGCTCTCCAGAATGATTGAATCAGTTCACAACTCCACTAGCAATGTATTAGTGTTACAATTTGTCCATATCCCCTCCAGCATTTGTCATCTTCCTGTTTTGTCATCTTAGCCAATATGACTGGCGAGATGTAATACTTAAGAGTTGTTTTGATTTACATTTCTCTAATCAATAGTGATTTTTCACATGCTTATAGATATCTTTAACTTCTTCCTCTGAAAACTGCCTGGTCATATCATATGACCATTTATCAATTGGGGAATGAATTGTATTCTTATAGATTTGACTCAACTCTCTGTATATTTTAGAAATGAAGCCTTTATCAGAAACATTGGTTATAAAATTTCTTTCCCAATTTTCCACTTCCCTCTTAATCTTGATTACATTGGCTTTGATTGTACAGAAGCTTTTCAATTTCATGTAATCAAAATTATCCACTTTGCATTTTATAATGCTTTCTAATTCTTGTTTGGTCATAGTTATTCTTTTCTTTAAATCAATAAACCATTCATTTTATTTTTCCTATAACACCATCTTGCAGATTTATTTATCAGTGTAATGGTTTTCTTTCAATTTTATTAACCTCTCCTTTGATTTTCAGGATTTCCAATCTGGTATTTAATTGGGGATTTTTAATTCTTCTTTTGCTAGATTTTTGTTTTTGTTTTTGTTACATGCCTTATTCATCAATCTGATTTTTTCTTTATTTTATTGATGAATTTGTTTAGGGATATAAATTTCTCCCTAAGTATTGTTTTGGTTCTATTCCACAAATTTTGGTATGTTGTCTCATTGTTGTCATCCTCTTTAATGATGTTATTGATTTTCTCTATTATTTGTTCTTTGATCCACTCATTCTTTTTTTTTTTTTTTTTTTGCTTTTTGGAGGGCAGTTGGGGTTAAGTAACTTGCCCAAGGTCACACAACTAGGTCTTTTTTTGTTTGTGTGTGTTAAGTGTCTGAAGCCGAATCCAAACTCAGGTCCTTCTGACTCCAGGGTTGCGCTCTATTCACTGCGCCACCTAGCCTCCCTGATCCACTCATTCTTTAGGATAAGATTGTGTAGTTTCAAATTAATTTTTAATCTGTGTTTCCACAGCACTTCATGTAATATAATTTTTATTGCATCAGAAGTATGCTTTGAACCAAGTACCTCTGTCACCAAAGTTACTATTCTTTTTACTTTACCATGGGTTAGCCAACAATATAATTAAGTGGGTTCTGCAATTGACTGAATGATCTATTTCAGAAGAGTCATAAATGTTTCAATGGAGACTTGAAAGATCACCAGAAAATTGTTTCCCTCCCTTCATCCCATGATTTGCCCTTATCCCCATATTTTCCAATATATTTATCAATTAATACAAATTTCACTGGAGGTTAAATTAAAAGAATGAATCCTTTCTGCATCCTTACCTCTCTCTATCACTCTTATCTGTCAATGTCCATATAAGAATGAAGCATCCAGAACTGAACACAATACTACAAATGCAGCCCACCCAAGATATAGCATAAGGGGCCTTCTCTCATTCTATTATCCTTTTCATTATGCAGCCCAAGGTTCCATTATTATTTTTGGTGACTATATCATAATTTTTACTTATATTGAATTTGTAGTCTCTTATAACACTCTGGTTTATATCTAGCCATACCTCCCCAAATGTGATGTTAATTTTCAAGCCCTGCACAATATTTTAATTGTATTGCTTCTTCTCTGAACTTTTAATGTCTATAATTATTTTCTCACAACTAAACACCTAATGTTACAATGTCTTGTATTTTAAATGTGTGTCATTCTATCATTTATTAAACATTATATGTTAGTTTCACACATTTAGTTTTATCTCCCCAACTATAATATAAGCTACTTGGAGAAAGAGACAAAATCATGAATTCTCTATTTCCCCTGGCACCAAAAGCAAACAAAAAACTAAAGAATGCTCAGTATGTTCCAATTGATTGATTGATTGATTGATTGATTGATTAAAAAAAGATAACCTGCTGCTAACATCGCACCAGCACAGTTTGAACTCAACCATGGAATCTCATGAAATTTCACACTCTAAGTGCAGAAAAAAAAATCCTCTTGCAAAACTAGAGACATCTGTGCTGTGATCACACAAGAGACCCTAACATGAGCAGGCTAACTGCTGCTTATTAAAGTTAGTCACAGAGTTTCTCTCTCTCTCCAGAAAATGAAGAGAAATGGTGTAGAGTTTTGCCCTTTCCCCCACTATAATTAATTTCTTTAATATTACTACCCAGAGAAAAATATAATGAGTTACCATATTACTGGTAACCTTGTGTTTGGCCTTACATTTGAGGGAATTGTATGCTTCACTTTTTTCAAGCTGTTACTCTGGAAAATCTCTCAACTAGAAAGGACTAACTGTCTTCTTCTCTCACCTCCACCAAGCAAACTGCCCATTATGTATCAGAGAAACCAAAGGATGCTGGGATTGTTGCTCCACGGGATACATGAGATCATAAATCTAGATACTCTTTTCAATTATGTAGAATTCAGTGTTAACTTCACTGCTAGTGGCTGCAGGGAACTTTGGATAGGTAGTAAACACTACCTATCCAAAACAGATTAAATAAAATTGAGAAATGTTTAACAAAATGCATAAAATACAATTAAACACATATAATGTTAATTTGTGGTTTTCTATGGTTAATGTGCAGGCCAGAGGAATCCTTTCTATTTGAGTTTAACAACTCTTAACTCATTCCATTAACTCTTAACTCATCCTATGTGAGCAACTAAATTTGTATTGATAGATGTCCTAAAACTTGTGATTCTTAGGGCCCTCTGTCCTGTTGTCTGTCATTATACTACCATTCCTATGAAAGTATAATAGGAATTCACAGGATTGAAAAAATTAATATTGGTTAATTTTCCTTTATTTTTAATATTTTGTCAGAGTTAAAAATAAAGTATCACCTAATAGCAAGGTTTCCATTAATTTATCTCTTGATACTGAGGTTCTTTGACAACAGATACACTTCATTGGTGAGAAGCCACCAGAAACATTTTCAACCTATTGATTTTTTGGTCCACTTTTCTCTTTCATTTTTGGGAACTCATAATCATCTCTCTGGATTAATAAAGCACCCAATTTAGACATTTCTGGAGGATTAGGGCGGAGAAAGTTAAGTTCAAATTCTCCATTGTGGACTCACCCACTTTCTCAAAGCCTCTGTAGGTCAGGGAAGTTCAAGCAGTATCACTGAAACATCTAGGTGGCACACTGGACAGGGTGTTGGACTTGCAATGAGTAAGGCCTGGATGTCAACCCTGGATTAAACACATACTAGTTTTGTGACCCTCAGCAAACCAATTTTCTCTGCCTCAATTTCCTTATCTATAAAATGTGGGGGTTGTGGTCAACAACCTGTAAAGTCCTTTTCAGATCGAATACCATGATAGCATGATTCTATGAGCAAAGACTGGATCAGGCAAAAGAAATAAATCAAAGATGATGTGTGGAGGGAGTCCATTCTCAAAAGTTACCATGTATTTGATGACCAATTGATACAACATTCTAGTGGAAGAAGTATAATAGGGAAGTCATCAATACAATAAATACAGATTACAAATGGTGAACTTTTCAAGCATGATGTGAGGAGCTTAGGAAGGAGATATACAACAATAACCTGTAAAAGAAAGGAATAAAAATTAATGAAATAAAATTTCTTCTCATTTTATTTCAATTTAATATTTTGTATTAAACTTTACTTATTTATTTTATTGAGATTTTTTTTAAATCTCCTTTAGAAAGTCCTGCCCATGAAATTTAAGTAATCAAGTTCCAATTAATTGAAGGGCAAAGTTGTTTCATCAAAGTTGTTTTCTTTGCCAATATCACAAACATTTATTCAGCACCTGCTATGTACAGGACATTTTGCTTGGCACATCATATAGAATGACAAAAAAAAAAAATCCTTGCTCTTAAATAGCCAAAATTTAGCAAAGGCAAATAATAAAAGAAAGGTAACTATATACATATTTATTTGAGGACAGAGAGATCACTAACCAGTAGATAAGGAAAGACTTCTTACTGGAGGTCACACATGAGTTTAATCTTGAGGAAAAGTAGGATTAGGATTCAAGAGGAAGAAGAAAAGTGATATGACATCCCAGGGATATATATATATTCAATTGAAAGGCAAAACAACGGGAGATAAAATGCTGAGTTTGTGGGAATATCAAATCATCCATCTTGGCTAGATCATAGAATCTGAGAAGGGAATAAATGATAAATAAACCTGGAAAATAGGCTGGAGCCAGACTTCAAGGTCTTTAAATATACCATGCTTAGTACATGTTAGGTGCAAAATAAATATTTGTCAAATTTAATTTAATTGAATTTGACTTTTATAAGAAAATGGCAAATGCTAACAAATCCAAACCAAGAGCTTGCTGAATAAATAACTTTTCAATATCCTTCTGAGGTCAGTAAAATGTTTATCCTCATCTACACCTTTTAAATATGCACTTAGTTTTTATTTTTTTTTAATTCAGTAAAACATGGGACAGTATTGTATAATGGGTAGAATGCTGGACTTGGAATCAGAAAGAAATGCATTAGAGTATATCCTCTGACACTAGCTAATAGACTCTGTTAAAATTATGTTATATTTCTGAATATTTGTCTTGCCTATCCCACAATGTTTCTGTGAAGGTAAATTGAGAAAATATACCCAAAGTGCTTTTCAAATTTTAAAGCATGGTATAAATGTGAGCTTCTATTAGTAGCAATAAGAATATTTTCAATGATATTTCAGTTATTAAAAAAGAGCCCCTCTCTTATTCTCTATACTCTGCTTAGCAAGGGAGTCAAATGAATATTTGTAATTTATTTTCAATCACAAGGTTAAAAACAAAATATTTTTCTGTAAATCCCAAATTAGCAATAAAAATCAGTTAACCAGACCATTCTACTCCTTGTGTGTTCTAGGTAATGAAGGTTATACTGTGTATTTTGAATATTTATTCACAGATATGTCATGTTTACAATTTTTCCAAATCTTTTTCTGAAACCAAATAGCTCACTAATTTCGTTACTATCCACTGACATAAATATTACCCATGGGCCCTTAGTTTCTAGGCCCAGATTTCTCTAAACCACTGTTTGGCCTATACCACCTGCTTTCACATCAACTTCCTTGTCCCAGGTACTCTCCAGGCTTTTTGTAGTGTCCAGATCTTCGATATTTACTATAAAGGGGCTTGGAAACTGCTCTGGAGCCATCTGGTGATTAGCTCTTTCAGGAAAATATCCACTAAGCTGCCAGAATAGACTCTCTTTCTGTGATTGCAACTTTATTGCTTCAGGATGTGTTGGTAAAGCCAAAGCCCCCTGGAGTAAATCCATTGAGTTCTCGTGTAAGAAGACATGGAAACACAAATTCTCAAAGTGGAGAGGGACCTCAGGGACATTCTTGTCATACCTATGGTAAAACAAAAATATGCTCTGCCAAATTATCCTAAGGCATTCCATTTACACTTTTGGATAGCTCTCATTGAAAGGAAGTTCGTTTTGTTTTATAAAATTTGCCTGTTTGCGACTTCTGCCTAATGTACCGAATTTTACTTTCTGGGGCCCAGAAGAGAAAATATAATCACTCTTCCACATAACTCTTATTCAAATGCCTAAATATAGCTATTTTGTCCTGGAGAAGACTTCTCTTTAACCTAGGCCAAACATTTCCGTCTCCTTCCACCAGTAGTCACTATGACATGCCCATAAATCCCTTCATCATCCTTGATATCCTTTTGTGTGTGTTCTATATCTCATCAGTGTTCTTCCTAAACAGGAAGAGTACCAAAATGTAAATCAATACTCCAGATGTGATCAGACCAGTCAGCATTGAATAGAATAGGATTATCATCTAACTAACCTTAGTCTAGTCACTCCATACCTCACTCTCTCCTAGAGTTCATTTCTGACCTGAGCTGAAAAACCATCATTGTCAATGACTTTGGACTCATCAGATTATCTGAGGCTCACATAAACTATGTCTTAATTTGATTAGAATGGGATTGAGCTTCATTTACACAGGAAAATACACATTATGTCCCCAGGGACTGGTAAAACTCCCTACTCAGTTCAAATTTTACCTTCTACAGAAGACCTTTCCTGGACTCCTTCCCCTTTTGACCCTCCCCCACCAAATCTCTTACGTCATCCTACCCCAATGTCTTCCTTCTGAAAACACCTTGCCTCTACTCTGATTGTATCCTAAAGATACACAGTAGTTTGCCTTATCTTCCACATTAAAATTTGAACTCCTTAAGGTCAAAGGATGTACCCAACACTAAGCATACTTCCTAGTCATACTAAGCACTTAAATACTTGTTGACTGATTGAATCAATATTGATTAATAAGTCAGAAGATTAGGTCATAAGGACACATTTATAATTATGCATGGGAGCAATGGGAAAGTCAGAGCTCAGAATTCTTAGAATCTTAGAGATCTTCATTTAGTAAATTACCAGGGTCTAGTTTGATTAAATGAAAGATTCAAGTGGTGGATAGAAATACGGCAGACTTGAACCTCTCCTCTAAGCCCAAGAGGGCACTGGTGATTTAAACATATGCTGGTGGCACATTGGTCCAGTCATGACCATTTATTGACTCTGTGGCTTCAAGCAAGTCCCTTTATCTTCTTTTTCATATCTGGGAATTGTGTATAGAACTACTGATCTCCAAGAACCCTTCCAGTTCTAAATAATAGGCCTTATAAGTCTTTATATACATTGTTCCTTGCCTCACCAGGATCATCTTGAAGCAAATCAGGTTGGGAAGGGTATATCTTGGTAGGTGATATTGACTCTAGGAATATAACTAAATCTAATAAAATTGAAGTGATTCTAAAATTGTCTGTTTCTGTGTTCTGTTACTTGCAGAGAACCACAGATGGAAGAGTCTCTCTCTGCCAAAGTATCACAAAGAACAGTATGATTAGAACAATTCATGCTTTAGGGGAGTTGGCATTGGTGACAGTATTGTACCATATAAATGTAGAAAGAAGAGTGGTGAGGTTCCAATAAAGGTTGTTTTAGCTTCCTAGCAAGATGACCTAGATACGAATAAATATTAAATACATGAGTAATAAACCCTCACTTAAAAAGATATCACATTTTCCTCTAGAGTTTATTTCTGTCCTGAGCTTTTGAAATAGATATATAATGGAGTCTTCTATTCTTTCTGAATCCGAAGATCTCTTTTTCATTGACAAAATAGAATAGATTCATGGCAATAGTTTTGCCACCATAGATTTCGATATAGAACGGACCTTAAAGGACATGTGATAAAAAAACACTTATTTTGTAAATAAAGAATATCCACTAATTGAGAATATACATTATTATCAAAAATTAATGTATTTCCAAATGATTTTAATAATTTTTTATTTTGTTAAACACAACCACATCTACATACATTTTTTAAAATAGCATCATAACGTGAACAAATGACTGAATCCCAGAGGAGTGAAGGACTTTAAGGACGATCTAGCTGAGTTTGAATCTGAAAGGAATCCTCTACAACATACCTGACAAGTGATCCTGCGGTCTTAAATAGAAAGGAAGAAGCCATTGGCCTCCTATGGCAGTCCATCATGCCCCTGCATAGCAAAGATATTTTAGGAAGTATTTGGTTCATTGTTTTCCATTACAGCAAACCTAACTTCATTTTCTTTGCTACTTCCACTTAGTTCTGATATCTGGCATTAAACAAGGCAAATCTGCTTCTTATTCCATGTAATAGCCCTTGATATTCCAAGAAAACTAAGTATTTTCTGCACTAGGCAAAATATTCCAAGGTACAGGGATAATAGGGGTAACATGGTGCAACTGTGGATAGAGATCTAGACCTGGAGTCAGGAAGACCTGTATTTAAATCCAGCCTCAGACATTTACTAACTGTATGACCCTGGGCAAGTCACTTAATCTCTCTTTGCCTCCATTTCCTTATCTTTAAAAAGGGAATAATAACAGCACCTGCCTCCCCAGTTTGTTGAGAGAATCAAATGAGATCACTTAAAGTTCTTACCACAGTGCCTGGCCCACAAGAAATGCAATATAAATGTTAGATATCATTATTACATAGAATGTTCTCAAGGTACTTTACCATCCTGGCAACTCTTCTTCACATATTTTTCTAATGTTTTCTACCTTATCAAAACCCTTCTAAAACATAAAGGCTAAAATGGGAAACATTATTCTAGACATAATCTAACCAGAGCTGAGCATTTCAGGGATATTTCCTCATTAATCTAAGACACCATGGCTCTCTTTATATAAACCATGATTGCTTAGTGCTCCTATATGACATTACTGATGCTCTTTCAGCTTATAGTAAACCACAAACCCTCTCTTTCTAATTTTTACCTACCTATATACCTCACTAGTTTGATATTTCTTGAGGTGATATTTTGAAATTTAGAATTTTAAAAATTCAGTAATATTAGCTTTACACATTTCTATTCTTTTATATTCTTAGACTTGGACAAATATTGTTAGAAGCAGAGGCCTTTTGAATTTTGCCTTTATCAGGCAATGGCTTAACTATTTCTTCTAATATTTCTTCTAGCAAAACTAACAATTAAATGGTGATTTAAAGCAAAGCTTTTTCTATACATGTATTGTCTGTCTAATTTACCCCTCAAAACAACCCTGAGAGACAGGAACTAATTACTGACCTCATTTGACAGATAGGATACAGAATCAAGTGACTTGCCCAGGGTCACACAACTGGTAAATGTGTAGACCTGGATTTGAACTCACTGTCCTGACTTTATGTCCAACAGTATATACATTACACCAGATTCTCTTCTAAATTGACATCATGTCATTTACAACTCTTTGCGTCTGGTCTTTCAATATGTTTTGTACCTACCTAATTGTCCCTGATTATGTTGCTGACTTTTTTCTTCTTGTCCACAAGGATAACATAAGGGACTTGGTCAAAAGTAGTGACAACATCTAGCTCAGTTACATTTAGAGCATTTGCCTGATCTACCTATCTTGTAACCTTGTCAAAAAATGAAATCAGTTTAGTCTGCCATGACCTGTTCCAGACAAAGTTGATATTAAAACAAATTCTTACATAAGAGGTTTAAAATGAACAATGAGTGGGGGTGGAGGTGTGTTCACATATGAACTATTATGAATTTATTGTGTTGAGATTGGTTTAGGAGGCTTGCAAAAGTTGGTGATGCACCTCAATTTGGTCTAACTCATCACTGCTTTACAAAGCTCAAAGCATAGCTATATTAAAATTTCTATAACTCATTTGCATGTTTGGAGCTTGCCCCATTAAAGTGGTTTCAACATTCTCAAGGGTTTATAAACAGTCATTTAAAAGTCCAGGTGTAAGTTGTTCCTTTTGCTTATCTCACCCTTCTTTCCTCTTGTAGTCTAGTTCATCCCATCTAAGTCTCCAGTCAGCAAGCAGCAGCTTGCTGAAATGAACTGAACTGCACAATTCTTCTACATCAATTTCCTTTGCATCTGAAAGTCCCTCACCCTAAAGAAGCTTACCAATCTACATCAAAATTGATGGTAGGAGGTGGCCTCCTGCTGAATCACCATTTTCCTGGCTCCCCATTATAAGGACAGAGTATATATTCAAAATAAATTAAGATAGCTCCTAAAGAAGAAATTGATGCAAACACAAGTGTGTCTATGGACAAATATACATATATGTATGTGCATCTATATGTGTATTCATATTATATGCTGAATATATATGTATACACACACATACACCCTGTAAGTTAATGTTCTACGATGAGTAGGTAATTAAAACCCATAGATAATCCAAAGACTTTTTTTTTACTGTTGGCCTTTATTTCATCCCTTTTCTAATAATTTTCCAGAGTACTTTAGGTTTTGGGTCATTTCAATTCAATTCAACAGAAATTAATTAAGTGCCTAATTCATGAAAGATACTGGTGATACAAAAACAAAAGTAAAAATGTGACTGCCCTCTTAGCACTTAAATTTCTGAACGCTAAATACTTCAAAAGGCAAGCCTAGAGAGAACAAAGGTCCTCTAGATCATTGAGGGTTGCCCTGATAAGATATTCATGTTCAAAAATATAACACTTGCTTTATTTGATTTCCTCATATTATTTAATATTATACAATTTATGTTATTGTGGCATTTGAATAATTTGTTCTCCATTTAATCAAAATTATGTTTATATCATGTGAGTATCATGTGCTAAATCCTATACTAGGAGTGAGACAAAATTTAGGTAAGCTCTCAAGGTGTTTATAATTTGCTATGGCCACTTATGAATTCTGCAGCATCTTATGTCAAGATGGTGAAAATATTCTGTTGGTTCCTTCGCATTTTCTTCAGCCTGCTGAGTATTTAAAATTAAATATTCTAGGATCTCACCCAATTCTTTTTTCTCCATTTCTCCTGGCTTTTTTCCTCTTTGGACTAGATATAAACTTGGGTCAGCAAGCTGAAGTCCTGATATTTTTTTGTTTCTGTCTGTATTTAGACCTAAGAGGTACTATGGTGTAGTAACTAAACAAATCTATTCTCCCTCTTCAAAGTAGAGCTCTCCCTGTTCTTGAATTCACTCACTTGAGATAAATTAGATCCTTTAGTCTAGCTGTAAGAAGTAATCCATTCCAAATAATAGGGCAGTATTAACATCTCACAAAGAAAACTATCTTAATCCTCTGAAGAATCAGGTCAATTAGAATCAATATTTTCATATATATGTAAGTTTATAAATATACACATATACGTTATGTGTACACACATAAAACATACACACATACATATGTACACACATATTGTCTTTCTCTATAGGCATTCCAAATAATAAATTGCAGGGCAAATTATTCTTGTGGCATTTCTATAATATAGCTACCATTATACAAGAAGGAACATGAACATAGGAGTAAATTTTTTTAAAAAACTAAATTTTGTACTCATTCTCCAAATTGAACACAAATCCTACCTGTATTATCAAGCATACCCACAGCTAATAACTAAGTGGGTGCTGTGCAAAATCAAGCAGTTGCTAGGGGAGGAAAAACAGTAATTTCTGAAAATAGGTAAAGAATAAATGTTCAAGTTCCCATTTATTTATCATCTTGCTATCTTCTAAGAAAGCACAATACACTTAAAATAGTCATTCTCACATCCCTGTTTTCCTTTAGGTCCTAACTAAAATCCCATCTTTTACTGGAAACTCTGTTCAACTCCCCTTAATTCTAGTGCCTTCCCTCTGTTAATTATTTCCTACTCATCCTGCCTTATAGCTTGCTTTATTTGTTTGCATGTTGTCTCCTCCATTTGATTGTAAGTTTCTTGAGTGAAGCAAGTTTTTTTTTTTTTTTTGCCTTTTTTGTATCCCCAATACTTAGCGTAGTGCCTGGTACATAGTAGGTGCTGGTAAGCATAGCAGGTACTTTGTAGGCAAATGAAATATCTATTGATTGATTGATTGAATTCAAAAGATGTAGAGCTGGAAGAGACCTTAGAGATCATTTAATACAATTTTATAATCATATAGATTAGATAATGAAGACAGAATAGTAAAATTCCTTGCACACTGACACAAAGCAGAGAATATTCAGAGTCCAAACTCAAATTCAAATCTCCTAATTCCAAATCATAGTTCTTTGTAGTGTTGCTTAGAGTTATTTAAGAAGAGGGTTATCTCTCCTACCAAAGGCATTGGGGAATGACTAGATTAAACTCAGAAGCTGAGTAGCAAATAAGAAAAATAAATGATTAATTTGCTTTTTTTCAGGATTTCTAAATATTATCTCTTGAAGTGAAAGTAAGAGGTAACCCCAAAGAACTGCAAATGAGATTTGCACATACCTGTAATCCTAACTACCAGGGAATTAGAAGTTTAAAGATCTCTTGAACTCAAGAATTATGAGCTGGGGTAAGCTATGCTGATAGGATATCTTTCTGAAATTTGCCATTCATGTCGGGAAAGAAATGGTGACCACAAGGTTACTTAAGAATTGTTCTCCCAGGAAGATCAGTAGTCAAGTCGGGTCTGTAAGTAGCCCTTGAGCTTCAAGCCCAGGGGAGATAAGGATACTGAAGCTTTGCAGGAGGGAAGAAACCTGGAAAATAACTTTTAGAAACTGTGTAACATAAATAGTCCAATTTTCTAAACCCAGGTTTTATTTATTTGTTATTTAAAAGTCTGTGCTCTTAAAAATATTTCCCAACAAATATCTTTTACAAATTAAATTTAAAAACTGGAATACTGTACCTAAATAATCTAGGAGAGGGGTGTGTGTGTGTGTGTGTGTGTGTGTGTGTGTGTGTGTGTGTGTGTGATTTTTTTTTTAAATGATTTAAGCAGCAATGTACCTTGTGGATTGATTGTACTCCCCACTTGAGGTCTGGCACAACTATGCATATATCTTCCAATATAAGGGGAATTTATTTTTCTTTACACTTTAACATCTACAAGGATTATATTAAATTATTCGTGGAATGTTCTCCTTGCTCATCATATTTTCAGACAGTAGGGCTAGGGCACTATCTATTCGTTTCCCAAAGTGTTTTTTTTTTCTTTTTTTAATATTATAAGTGTTCAAGTTTGCTCAAATGCAACCATATAAACCAAAATATTTCAGTAAAAAAAATAAGGTTCTCAAAGATTATCTCCCACCCCTTTGACTTTCACAACTCCAGTTATGCTAAAAAGGTTACACATATGCCTGTGTGTATGTACACAGGTACACACATTTGCATTTTGAGACTGCTCTCCCCATCTTTCCCAAGCTGGAAGTGTAAGAGCCAATCCCAGGGCCAATCTCAAAATTGATTGACACGAGTTCGTTTTTTTTTTCTTTGTTTTGTTTTTTGTTTTTTTTTCCCTTTTGGAGGGCAATTAGGGTTAAGTAACTTGACCAAGGTCATAGGTTTTTGTTTGTGTGTGCGTTAAGTGTCTGAGGCTAGATCCTAACTCAGGTCCTTCTGACTCCAGGGGCGACGCTCTACTCACTGTGCCACCTCGCTGCTCCGACACAAGTTTTGTCTCATCCGTTTTCTGACTTTCATTGCTCCCAGGTAGCCTAGTGACTGTCTCTAAAGATGTTGAACATAGTGCTGACACCTGATCAGCTTTAGCCTGGCTGCAACTCAGAACTCCCAAACTCAAGTGATTAACCAGACTTGACCTTCCTGGTAGGGGGATAAATGGTTTGCACTATCCTACCTGGCAAAGTTACATAAATATTAACAATAGGCTAGGGGAGGTACCTAGCCAAACATACACAGACACATACCTGTAAACACACAGAGATGCATAGGTTATCAATGAATTTTTCCTTTGGAGACCCAGTATGGTTTGGCCTAAATGGAATTAGTGTACATTCCAGGGAAAAGAGGCTATTTTCTAGGAATTCCAGAAGTGGCTATTTTAAAGGTATTCTCACAGTCATATAACACAAAAGACTCCCTTCTTTTTCTAGACCAAACATGGAAGTAGTTTATTTTTCAAAATTACTCCAGAATCAGGGGCAGCTAGGTGGCACAGTAAATAGAGCATCAGCTCTGGAGTCAGGAGGACCTGAATTCAAATCCGGCCTCAGACACTTAACACAAAAACTAGCCTTGTGACCTTGGGCAAGTCACTTAACTCCAATTGCCGTCCAAAAAGCAAAAAAAAAAAATTAGTCCAGAATCACCTTTAGAAACATTTAAGACTAATCACATGCAAACACTTCCTCCACATTCCAGCTTGTATACAGGAAGATTCTAGTCATGTTTTATTTTCCCAAAATGGACAACCTCCTATTCTCCAAATGTTCCTATCCTTTCTACTTTCTCTTTAAATAATCTCTTCCTGTTTCACTGTTTCATGTATGGTTATCATGTACTCGCTCACCACTATTACTTCCCATATCTTCTGCAGAGGAGGTTTGTTTGTAAACCAAAACTGTCATGATATTGAGTTAGACCCAACTTCCTAAGGGTTCCACATAAGGTTTTCATTCTATGTTGGAAACATTAATATCATTTGAACAAAAAAGAAATAGAGTTCAATACATAAAATATTAATTGTGCATTAAATTCTATTCCACAAAACACTCAGAAGAAAGCAAAGAAATTGTAGCAGGAGGGGAGGGCAAAGGAGGCAAAGGTAGAGGGAAAGAAAGAGAGAGAAGGAGAGGGGAGAGGACTGGAACAGACTGAAATAACCCAATTGTGATTACATGAAAAGAAACTTAGTTATAAACTTCCTTAGGCCTTTCAATATAGTAGGAGAGAAAAAGCTTATGAACAATCAAGGCGATATAAAGATGAGTTCATGTTATCTCATGTTTTAAAAAGGAGTTAGGGATAACCCACAAGTCTGCAGAGATCATGATTAAATCAAGCTATTTTTAAAAATACTGTAAATATTAATCATAGAAAGGGTGCAATAGTGCTTAGAGCTATAATTTTATTAAAGAAAGTTTTATAAGGGTCACCTATGAGTCATCAAATTGCAACAGAATCCTGAACAAAAATGTTTCCAAATAAAGTCAGACCTTCTATACTTAGAAGCTACTAAAAGTTTTTTTTTTCACTTTAGCAAATTTTTCTCCTTAAAAAGAATTTAATTTTAAAAAGTATATGATTATCCTCAATAATTTTACTGTCTTGTGAATTCCACCTCTTGATATCTCTTACTGCTCTCCCTTCTTTCTTCTCACAATCCTTTCCCTTGATCATTTTCTTATAACTTCTCCCCAGACACTTATAATATATCCTGCTAATTGGTATTCTAATTTCCAGTATTTGCTTCTCCAACCTATTATCCCATATAGCCGCCAAAATGAAATTCCTATAATACAGGTCTGACTAAGGTATCACCTTGCTGAGATGTCTTCAATAGCTCCTTACTGTTTCTATAGTAAATTACAAATACACAGCATTGTGGCATTTAAGGTTCTCCATGATCCAGCTCTCACACATTTATCCAGTTTTATTTCATATTATTTCTCTGTAAGCACTTATTGTTGCAGTCCATGTGCCATGACTACTGCTCTCCCAAACTCAGCCTTTATTGTATGCCTCTATGACTTTGCACAAGTGACTTCTCACTTCTGAAATGCACTGATTTCCAATTCTACTAGTGGACTCTCTAGCATCCTTCAGTGTAAAACTCAGGGCTACAATCTAAATGGAATTTTCCTCATCTTCCTAGTTGGTTACCCTGTCACTGTTGAATTTACTTTATATTATTGTATTTGTACCTTGCAATTACTTATTCATATGCATGTTGGATTTTCCCAGTAGAATATAAACTGTAAGAGATCAAGGACTTTGTATCACCAGAATCTAATACCATGGCTTCTACACAGTTGATGATTAGTAATTGTGTGTTGAATTAAACTGAATTTATATGGTCCCACATAACTATTGTCCTCCAGCAGTAATCTGAACAGCCTTTATCTTTCCTGGGTTAAATGCATCTCCTAGGTGACGGATAGGAGCAGAATATCAAGCCCAGTGTCTTGCTCATTGTGATTGCAATTATGATGGCCTGAAACAACTCAGAAAAGATCATAAGGAAATACACAGTGCAAAGTGCGCTACTTTGTGTTCAGAACCATGGCTGCAGCAAAGTTCTGCAATGCAACACATGAAAGTGCTGCCAGAAACACCTCGGATTAATCACACATTTGATTTGGAATTAATTCTGGGTTGTTGCGTGTTCTCAAACCTTTTACTGTTGCCAAATTTTTCATGACCCATATGGGGTCACAACCCATAGTTTAAAAATGCTGATCTAGTCCAAACATCTCAATTTTTAGGTAATGGAACTAAGCCACAAAAAGAGGAAATATCATTCTGAAAGTCATAAAGTTAGTATATATACTCTGTCATTTCCCCGTTAAAAAAATTTGGTGAATTGTCATTACCTATATATGTA
The DNA here is from genome assembly GCA_011680675.1 of Gymnobelideus leadbeateri. NCBI lineage: Eukaryota > Metazoa > Chordata > Mammalia > Diprotodontia > Petauridae > Gymnobelideus > Gymnobelideus leadbeateri. The sequence goes on from WOXC01005580.1 coordinate 153,156, forward strand.
TGTGTATGTGTGTGTGTGTGTGTGTAAATTATAGCATATAAAGTAAACTATGCAATATATAAATTCTCTAACCTGATATCTGAGGTCTTCCACAATATTCTCCCTCTTAGCCTCCCAGGCTTATTTTATCTTATGCCTCTTTATGTTAACAGTATACCTTCCAAGATGGATTACTAGCCATCAAACATACTTGATGCTTTTCTTCTCTAAGATAAAGGAATAAATTAATGTCTTTCTGCTTCCCCATCCCCACCCCCAAAATAGCATTGGTCTAAGGAAATCAATTCTTAAATTATTAAAACTATAATAAAGTGATTAAAATTCCTTATTACTATCCCTTAAAGGAAAATGGAATACCTTGAACTTATATCTTCAGGCTGTATGTGTATATATGTGTGTGTGTGTGTGTGTGTGTGTGTGTGTGTGTGTGCGCGTGTGTGTGTGTGTATGTGCATGTGCATATGTATGTGTATATACCTATCCACATTTTTAGGCTATGGGCTTCAATAATCTATTTTAATAGAATATTATAAACCATACACATATTTATATATGGACAAGCTCCATTGCTTGTCTGTCTGACTGTGTTATAATCTGGCAGAGAGCTGCACATTTGCCAAACTGTTATGAACAAAATCACACACACAAACCAAATTGAAGAGGAATTACCTATATAACATGAGGCTTTCTAGACATTCTTGTGCACAGATGACATGGTGCTGGTTTCCTCAAGCCCCACTACATCACAGAGGCTCATGTATAACACCTACTAGTACTAAACAGATTTTGACCTAACCATTCAAACAGATAAACTAAAAGAATTAATAATAATAGTTGTTGTTATAATACTGCACATGTTCTTTAATTTTTACAAATGAAAATATTAGTGTCATCAGAAGTAGCATCTTGAAACAAAATAGGCAGTGGTTGGTGTTAGAAATGAAATTGAAGGGGAGGCTAGGTGGCACAGTGAATAGAGTACCAGCCCTGGAGTCAGGAGGACCTGAGTTCAAATCAGACCTCAGACACTTAACACTTACTAGCAATGTGACCTTGTGCAAGTCATTTAACCACAATGGCTCTGCATTCCCCCCTCCAAAAAAAGGAAAAAAAAGAAAGAAAATTGAAATGAGAAGATATATATTCAGAAAAGAAAGACTGTGGTGGGTGAAAGATGAAATTACTTAGGAAACTAAGGTCAGAGTTCCTAAGCATATCAATTTGTTAAGCAACGCATGCCAACTGCTTATCAAATCAGGACCAGACCCTCAATTTTGGAATTGGACTCTAAATACAATGGGAGACAGATTTTTATGATTTAAAGCAATCAAATGAAAGCAATTAATTAAAAGAAGACAATTAACCAGGTTACAAAATTAGGTAATCTGATTTCTAATTGGAGGAAAAATTAGGGACTTTCCAAACTGAGAGGGAGAAAACAAACAAGTTCAATTCCCTGAAATCAGAAGAATAAAAAAAAAAAAAGATGTGTCCCATTCCCCTCAAGTGTCTGTATGCAATCAAAGGGACATGAAAACAATAGTGGATTGATCATTATGGGTCCAATTTTCAGATAAGATATATGGGTTGCTTTAAATGCATAATTGTGAGGAAAAAAAAAAAACTCCTTACATCGGTCTTCAAAACTGACTGGGTTTCTGTTCAGCATAACCTAGGTCCTCAGTTAAGGGTCTCTAAGCAGCAGGTAGCAGCACTCCAGCCTCCCAGCCATTCATGGCTAGGATGAAACAATGCAATAAGGTATTTTTTTACAAGACAGAAATTGGACTAGATGCACAATTGAATAAAATGAGAACAGAACTAGTTCTAGAATTTAGTCACAAGATAGAATCAGTGGGGTTCATTCAGTTCCTACTATCACTTTCTGTTCTAATTTCCTCAATACCATGATTAATGATTTTTGGATAAACAGCCAAAGCAACTATTCCTTTCAGAGCAAGTAGCTCTCTGTATTTAGTAGCCCCAGTGTATTCAGGGGCCAATGAAGAGCTAAAAATGTCTATTGCCCAGAATGTGTCAGAAGAAGTAGTAACTATGTCATTATGACTCCTTTCATCTTTAACAAGTTTTGAATATACATATGAAAAAGCAATAATTCTTATTTATCTTAAGTGAAAGTGGGTGGGAGGTGATCATGACAGCTCTGTTCATATAATTATTACCTAACTCATCTGAAAAAGACACAGTAAATAAGAAGATGAAAAAGAGAGACAGAGAAAAAGAGAGAGACAGAGACAGACAGAGTCTAGCTCTAAAAAATAGTTTTTTTATACTTGTTTATTTTTTTATAAGCTCTGAAGAAGCTCATTGGTCAAGCTTGCTGGAATTAGGGGGATGGGAGACCTGTTTGGCTAAAGATTAACTATGCTCCTGGTTTCCTTCTAAAGAACAATATATATTATCTAAGGTTCTTGTCTTGTAAGTTGTTTGGTGTTTATATTTGAACTATTGTGTTTAAACTTAATTGATTTCCTTTATAATTCTATATATTTTATTTTAACCAATGGGTTGAGAAGGCTTAGGCTGGGCAGACATTATTTTGAATTTCCTAGCACATTTAAAAATTTCTACTCCAAGGAGTGAGTGGAGAAAGGAGAAAGCTCTGAGGACTGTGAGACATGTGTGTCAAAAATGAAGAGAGCCAGCCATGAAAGAACCCAGCCTTGAGAGAGAATCATCCTTCCCACCTCCAACATCATTACTCATGTTTGAGGTGGGGATGATTATTCTCCTATGGTATCTTACAGCAGAGTAAGATTCACCCAATAAGATCTTATTCACCCAATTAGAGGCATTACACTCAAAAGGGAACAGGCCCAGCTGGTCAAGAAATGAGACTGAAGGAACTTTGATTCAAGAATTAACCCTGGTGGGGGCGGCTAGGTGTCACAGTGAGTAGAGCCTCGGCCCTGGACTCAGAAGGACCTGAGTTCGGATCCGGCCTCAGATACTTAATGCACACCCAAACGAAAAAACCTAGCCGTGTGACCTTGGGCAAGTTACTTAACCCCAATTGCCCTCCAAAAATCACAAAAAAAAAAAAAAAAGAATTAATCCTGAGCATTGGGAATTGAGCTACAAAGAATGGGCTCAGGGATCCCAGGTGAACAACCTGTCTAGCAGAGATGTTATTGTGGAAGCTGCATGAAAACATACAAAAAAGTGAAAGGACGCTAAGGTCCTACAATGTTAGATATGTAAATTCCCTGTATTGGGCACTGTGTACTCACTTCCTTAAAAAATGTGTAATTGTGGGGGAGTTAACTCCATATTTATGGGAGAAGAGAAATGTTTTGTTATTATTGTTCCTGTGTGATGCTATCTCAGTAAGCAATTTGCCGTGAGATAATTATATCCACCAGATGATTTTTTAAAAAGATAATCATATAGATGTGGTATTCAGAATTATAGTTTTAGGAAGACACATGCATAGAGTACTCTGAAACAAGGGTAGTCTCTGCACACAAGGGATCAAACTTATATGTTTAATTTGGGGAGGGATAGACTATGATTTAAACTCATCATTATTGAAAGCTTCACAGCTTCCATCTTAAGAGGTGTCATTTGAATAACAAGGATTATATGCAGCCGAATTTAGGGAATTAGAGGATGGACAGCCCAACTCTGTAAGGACAAAAATACTGAGGTTTAAGAATATACCAATTACAACAAAATGCATTTGTCATGCTGCTATATATTTTGAGCCTTCCATCCCTAGCATGTAAAATAAAACTAATAATAACTCCTATGTCCTACTTCCAAGGAATTTATTGAAGACAAATAGCATATGCAGAGAATAGTGGCAAGAAAACTAAGGTCATAGAATCAGATAGAAACAATCTTAAGGTTATGTAGTCTAATTGTTTGAACTTGAGGTAAAGTGTTTTGAAGACTTTAGAAAACTGTGTGACTATCAGCTTTTATTATATAACTGATGAGGAAGTTGAGGCCATGAAAGGTTAAGTGGCTTGCCTAAAGTGACACAGATAAGTGATAAGTGACAAGTCAAAAACTGAAACCTAGATCCTCTCACTTGAAATTCAATGGTCCTTCTACTGTACCACTCTCTTACAAAGAAAAACATGAGAATTTTAACCTAAATCTCAGTCAAAAAGGCAACTCATTAATTTATCAGCTTTATCAAACACCTCCAGTTCACATTTCTCTAGATTCTGAGGCTTACAAAGTGCTTTCTTCCTGATAGTACTACAATTTAGATGCTTTTTAGTTATATTTTCTGCTTTTTATTCATGAGAATGCTCAAATTTCAAACAGGTTAAATGACTTTGAATAAGGCCACTCAACTAAGGAGTAGCATATTTGACATCTACACCTAGCTAGGTCCCTTGACTCTAAAAACAATGTTGTTTTCACTATAGCTTGTGTGAGCATGCATGCACATGCACACACATGCACGCACACACACACACATGCACACACACACATTTCATTATAGTAGAGTTGCACGGCAGGCTCAGGTCAATAATAGGCATCCCTACTACTAAGGCAAGTATGTCCACATGCAATATGTGGCATACTCAATGCTGCCTTGAATTGAATTCCTGGCTCAGCCTCCCAATTTATAGTAGAAGACCTTCAGTCTTAATAATTACATATAGCTGGGGCGGAGCCAAGATGGAAGAGTAGAAACAGCATTTCCAATGTACTCTGCCCCACACAAATTTCAAACAATGTGAAAGGGGACTCCAAACAACTTCTGGAGCCACAGCACCCACAGAACGGCACAGAGAAGCTAACCTCCTGCTGAGGACAGCCCAGCAGCCCTGCAGGGAGTGGCCAGTGCAGTGCTCTGAGAGCAGGCAGCACAGCGCGCTGGGAACCGACAGCGCAGCCCTCAGAGCCAAGCCCAGGTCCGGGGTTTTAGTCCCAGGGCGGCTGGGCCCTCAGCCACCTGGTGGAACCCCAGAACACCAGCAATTGTGGCGATTCCAGAATTATCAGCACAGATATGCCTAGGACAAAGTGAGAGGTTAGTGCCCTATGGAATTTGGGACAAGTATTTGGGGAACACGTGGCTTCCTCCCCTGGGGGCAAAAAACTGCTGAAGAAACAGCTGCACAGAAGCCATTTTGCAGTGTCAGTAGTGGCTCTAGCT